>MQRK01232595.1:14242-33445 GCA_001938485.1 Girardia tigrina | reverse complement strand
TACTAAAAAGAGAAACAGAAATGTAAATAAGATAAATAGAAAGAATTATATGTCAAAGAAAGTAATATAAAAGGTACAAGAAAAAGAAGAAAAGCGCCCCTAATTATATTTTAAAAAGACAAGAATTAATTATTTTTAAAAGTTTAAAAAGAAGACCAGAATTATTTTTGTGCGTGATTCAATTTCGAAGAAAAGTTTATTGACAATCACTCAAGTCTTAAGTGCGTGTAAACAAGTCTTTCACACAAAGTAAACAAGACTTAAGTGCGTGCAAACAGTCTTAATTACGTGATCCACCTGCAGAACAGAAGTTTAGAAATTAGTATGAAAACCAAGTACTAAATTGAACCAAGTTGGGAGAGAAATTGAACTAAAGCAACTGACAAAAGAGTGATTGAACACAAAAACTCCGAATTGATAAAAAAAGGTACGGGCTAAGCCCTAAATATAATTTATATATTTTCTTTAACAATATATTTTTATATATCATTTTTTTAAACTGATTGCGGGCAAAAGAAGCATCTTTTCTCGCGTTTACCCAAAATATAAATTCAGAAAATAGGATAAGATCTTTTAAATATTTTGAAATTAATTTCTGTAACCGTGTACATAAGAAATAAATATATTTAAAAAGAATATCTTTGTTTTATTTCATTTTATAATTATCCTTTAATCACCCTTATACACGCAACAATTTGGCGCCCAACGTGGGGCTCGATTTTGAAAAATATTAATTATTTGGAAAAATCCGAAACTACGTTTGTTGGTGTATTAAGCGTGATTATATAGGTTTAAAGCCGTAAAAAGACACGCACAGTACACGCAGAACATATAGTAATATTTTTGGAATTTAAAAATTTTTATTTACAAGCAGAGGGCAAGCATCACATATAGAATAATTTATATAAATAAACAGTAAAAATAGACCCTACACGTACAATTATTACACGAAGTATAACACGAAACATGTCAGANNNTGAGAATAAAAAGACAAGACCCCAGATGAGGTCATTAGATTTTCTGCCGTTGGAGCCATTTTCAGGAAAGCCTGAAGAGTTTGATAGATATTTTAAGGATTATAAGAGTTATGCAAACGCAAGCGGTTGGGGAGAAACCGAGATGACGCGTAGATTGTCTCTTTATTTGAAAGGATATACCTTACAAGCGTTTAATGCATTAGAACCAATGGCGACTATTGATAAAATTATTGAAAAACTGAGGCCTATTTCGAAAAGCCAATTTCTCAAATGAATCAGTATAATCATATGGATAGATTCCTTTAGCTCTACATAGTTTAAAAGTCTCGGAGAATACATCCTTTTCTTTTTTAGCTATTTCTACCAAAATATCATCAATTGATGTTATATTAGAAGTTTTTAAAAGGTTAGAGAATTCTTCAGTGAATATCTTGAATCCTAGCTTTGGATATAAATACTCACGAATTAATATTTAAAAAGTTTTATCTGATAAAGTTGTTGCCATTGCATCCAATCCATCATTTAAAAGACTGAGAGAATCAACAAACTTTAAACATCCATATGTAACAGCCATATACTTTTCCTTTGTCTTACCTATCGGTTTGAATCTTTTGGGAGTATTAACCGCTAAAGCTTTAATAAACAAATGTATATCATAGTTAGTCATGTTATGGAAAAAGAATGGCATTGTAGTAACTCTTTTACAATTTATATTACAAGACTCATGTGCTGCACCACGATAATTATTCTTTTCGAGAAAGTGATCATGATCTCTAACTTTGTTATGACTATTCGGATTACTTAGATCAATCCTGGGGTTCTCTTCAAATTCTTTATCACACATCCAACACTTTGTTGCTTTTCTATATTTAAGTTCCTGTTCTTTAGACATATCTACTTCTATATAGTTTGTTTTTTGTATAATGTGATAAAATGTTTTCTCTAACTCATTAACAGTATTGACAAAATGTTCTAAGGTATCTTCATTACTCTTTCCACGATAATAAAATGTTTTAGGTTGATATAAATTTGGATAATTACTTTTAACATAAATAGAATAAGCAGATGCTTTCTGATTGAATACATTTATTGTAAAAGGTTTGTCACAGGTTTTAAGAAAAGCTTCTATTTTATTTAGATTATACTTTTCAGTTTCATGAATTAGTGGAATAATTTCATCTGTTTCTTTTTGAACATAAGTAAAATCTGCTAATTTTAAATTATTATCAATAATAAATTCTAGACATCTATTAAGAATAGCATACTTTGAAAGATATTTTGGAAAATTAAAGTTGAAAGGTTTTTCCGTATGTTTAATAAAAGCTAAAACTTTGCTTAAATTCATAGATTTTGCTGTAGAATGTATTAGATAATTATTAAAGTATTGAATATTATCTGTTTCCTTTTCTTCATATATAAAGTTTTTATAATCATCCATTAAATCATATTCCCGAATAAAATCTATATATTGATGTAATTTATTCTGGGGAAGATTTACCGCTTCAAAATCGGAATATATATTTACTAAAGGTTTTTGTATATTTTTAAAATTGCTAAATTTCATAAAAGCTTTATCTTTCTTAGGCATTATTATTCTAGCAGGTTGGTTAAGTGTGCATAATCTATAATGTTTCTCTTTTGCACTTTCATTTCTTGTAACATGAAAACATCGTTTACAAACATATTGTCCTTTAATATGACCATTTGAAGATTGAGACAAAGCAAAGCCTTGAAAATCTGTTATCAGAATCCAATGGTTCTCATATAATAACAAAGAAACTTCATCTTTTTCTTCTGATTTAGAAATTATAAACGGGTTTATTATCCAACTATCTCGTTTTGTTTCGTCTTTTCCGATTTTTTGGAGTATATATACATCAATCCTTAAGTTATTTAATTTTTCAAACTTGGGAATATCTTTTACATCTATCGGTTGTTTAAGATCTCCAAAGTTTAACTCATCTAAAAATGGAACATAATTTGAAATTCTATTAACATGGTCTTTTGCTGGATGTTTATGTGCTGCAATACATAGTGAAAAACAATCATCTATATATTTTTTATCATTTTTTATATTGACTAAGTAAGTAGATTTAAATGGTAATTTAACATAAGATTTGGGGTTAAAGCTATATGTTTTCCAATAATCTATCTGAATCTCATCAATTGAATATAATTTTAAACTACTATCACCAAGCTCCTGTTCAACTATTTCATAATTTGCATTAACTTCTTCAATAATATCTTCGAAAGTTTCTTCAAAATTTTCTAGACTAACCAGAATAATAAAAGGTGTAACAACGCGAGTATCTAAGAAATTACCTTCTTCGGACTCACTTACATAAGTTAACCTAATAATCAATTTAAACTTTAGAAAACTTAGATCTTTAAGCACGTTTCCCATATAAGTCTTTATATCCTCTTTATAGATATTAAGATATGTCTCTAAATCATATGGAGCACGTTTTTCCTCACCAATTACAAAAGTTCTATATACATCATCAAATACTTTAGGATCATTCATTAGGTCTCGATAATTTTCAATTGTGGTAAGAGTTTTTAGTTTAGGTTCATAAGTTCCTTTACATGTAATATTATGAATATTATAACCAGCCAACATAAAACGACCGTTGCATTTCTCACAAATTTTCGAATTTTCATCATTTATACCCACAGTATGCTTTAAATGGTCTTTTGATTTTAAATGTGCTGATAAAGCTGATCCTCTTTCAAAAGTTCTATTACAATCATCACATCTGATTTCTGGCATATCCGACTTTTTTTTACTTTATTTTTATTTTAATCAATTTTTTCTTTTTCTAATTTCTTATATTTTTTCGTGAATTTAATGGATTTTTTACTATTTTTTAGCAATTTTTATAGATTTAAAAAAAATAAATTTTTCACTAAAAAAGTCAGATTTTTTTAAATTTTTTATTTTTTGAAAAGTTGCATTTTTTAAGGTAATTTTGGTGAAATTTAGTAATTTTTAGAGAGTTGAAAAATTTTGAATTTTTTCAAATTTCCTATAAATGAGATGGAAAAAGGATTAAAATGTGCGATTTTTAGAAATTTAAAATTTTTTCATGAATTTCATGGATTTTTTACTATTTTTTAGCAATTTTATACAGATTTTAAAAAAATAAATTTTTCACTAAAAAAGTCAGTTTTTTTGAAAATTTTTATTTTTTGAAAAGTTGCATTTTTTAGGGTAATTTTGGCGAAATTTGAACATTTTTACAGACATAAGAAATTTTTGAATTTTGTCAAATTTCCTATAAATGAGATGGGAAAAGGATTAAAATGTGCGATTTCTAGAAATTTTAAATTTTTTTATATTTTTATGTTTTCCGGAGTAGTATAAATAGAGGGGACTAGATCCTACAGCGAATGAGTGAGTTTCGAGGGGCTTTGAGGAGAGAGCGACGAAAAACCGGACGAAAAGACACCGAAACGAACGAAATGAGCGATTTTTTCAGCCGTGAGGCGCGAGCGAAGCGAGCGACGAAAGGGCTGAAAAAAGTGGGTCTAGAGTCCCCTCTATTTATACTACTTCCGCTCTATCACAACTGGTAAAGGTGAAGAGTTTGTCAATCTATCAGATTTGGATGATTAGAGACGATGGGTGGATTGCCTTTGATTAGCATTTTTTTGTTATATTTCAATAAAACATGGTCAATTTGTTCATGTTCTATTAACTTTAATCTCTGATATGAAAATGATAAACTTATAATAAGAAATATAGTAATCAAATAAAAAACATGTTGAGGAAAAAATAAGATAATCATTAATTTAATAGAAGTAGCATAAGCCAACTTTTATAGACTTCATATATATAAATATAATGTAGAACCCAATATGTACTTCATCAGCTTCACTGGCGAGATAAAAGAGCCAGATGTGGTTGATGGGGTACGATATGGATCTCTAATAAGTGTGAGTTAGATACATTTAGAGGAGAGATATATCTAAATAATATGTTGGGACAAAATAAACTCAGATGCTAAAGCTTACCATGAAACACATGAATTTAAATTAATAAAATTAAAATAATCATATAAAATCCAGCACTAATAATATCACACCTAACACAACAAATAAAAAACATTTAAGTTTCAAAGTAAAGGCCATTTGAATCTATAGCTTGAACCCATCTATTGGCAAGTTGTGCGATCCCGTTACGGTACCAATCCTTGTTCTTAGAAGCGAAGAACTGGTGACACTCGTTTTCGACCTCGGCCAGATTATTGAAGCTGCGATCCCGAAGAAAGGGTGTCATAGAGCAGAAAAGGTGATAGTCGGATGGCGCAAGACCCAGACTATACGCTGGGTGTGGAAGAAGTTCAAAGGCGTCGAGATTTTTGTTTTTTTTCTTTGTTTGTTTAGTTGTGTGCGGTTTAGCATTGTCCTAATGTAGAAGAACTCGCTTTCGATTGATCAGAGCGGGGTATTTCTCGCCAAGTGTCGCATACATTTGATCAAATTGGGCGCAGTAAAGGTCAGCGTCGATGGTACGACCATTTGAAACCACCTCGAAGTGAATCACGCCTTCGAAATTCTACCAAACACACAAAAGTGCCTTCCTTGAGAAGCAATCTTGTTTAGCTACCGGTTTCGCCATTTTTCCTGGGTCCAACCATTGATTTTGTTGGTCTGGATTAGTGAAGTAAACCCAATATTCATCGCAAGTTACAATTCGACGGATGAAACGGTCATCGCGCGGATTTTCAAGCAATTTCTGACAAGTTTCGAAAAGCTTTTCGGCTTGAATTTGTGTCAATTCATGATGCACTTCTCGATATTGTATATTGACCTTTCCAACAGCGTGAAGGTGTCGTACAATGGATGTTTGAGGAATATCGAGTTCGTCCGACAATCTGCGAGTATTTATTGACGGATTTGTCTCGACGGCTTCACGAATTGCTCCGGAATCTACGGTGATAGGTCGGCCTGAACGTGCATTGTCTCCGAGGTCAATGTCGCCTTCGTTGAACCTTTTGAACGAATTTTGTGCAGTACAATTTGAGACCACATTATTGCCTTTAACTTTGCATATCTTTTTTGTTGCTGCAGTTGCATTTAGGCCCTGTTTCCAGTAATGGCGTTAAAGAACACGAATTTCAATATTTTCCATGATTTTCTAAAAGATCATAAAAATTATATGAACGACTAATTAGAAATTTTAATATATATTGTGATAGAGCAGTTCAAGAGCTTTAAAAACATATAACACATGTATATAAATATCTTTATTTGGTAATAAGAAACAATTGAAGAAAAAGACGTAGAAAATACTAAGACTTTTGATTCACCCTAATATTTACATACGTAATTGTAAATCCAAGTTTTAAGTAGTCATCGCTTTATTTTTGTCCTTTTGTTATTTTAATTTTCTTTGCTGTTGATGCTTCAACCTTATTATTATCAATATTATCTTCATTGAATGATTCATTCGATAAAATTCGAAAAATCGGTTTATATCTTGGTTTGCGGAATAAAAAAACGTCTTTTAATTATTAAAACAAAAAGGACGATTTTAGTAAATAATGTATTTTGTGTTCTGTATTCGTCAGGACCACGGGCCCGCGACCCGCAAAATTAGCGAACCACGCACGCGACCCCCAAGCGACGGCAGCACCGAGAAAACGGCCACGCCACCGATTGTTGTGATGAAAATTCGGTCATTGGGAATACTGGATTACTCGGTTTTATTTGGGTTTGAGTTAAAGATCCTTAAATTTTTATCGTTAATAAATTGTCCATATCGAATAGCAGACAAAGATATCAAAACTCCAAGTCCATTTCAATATCAAATAACATTTGATGCAGTTGGGAAATGAATCTAACGGTTTTCAAGTATTTAATAGACGCATAAAACAGATTAATGAGAATGAATAAAATGAGCGATTCAATTGATGATATTATAAGAAAAAAATAGTAAGGCTGACATATAATTTCTTTATTTTAATCATTGATTAAAACAATTGGTATATTTGAATCGTAAATTAAATAAAACCTTACAATTAAAAACAATCTAATTACAATATCTCAATAATTAAAATTTAAAAATCGTTTTTTGTTTTTAATATTTTTTTTGATTTCTGAAATTACATTTCAAATTACTTTGATCCACAAATACAAAATAGGAAAAGGCATTTACATACAAGGAAGTATAAAAAAAATGAACACAAATATAACTAAAATAAACACAAACATAATTACATGACTTCTAAATTTTTTTGTTCAACAAATAATAAAAAAACGGGAATGTGGTGGCACACAAAATTTAGCATGATAATAAATTCATATTACATTGTCGTTTTTATTATATGGATTTATTTTATTAAATATAAATAAAATATTAACTAGTAGGAATTTTTTAGAAAATGTATTAGTTCATTTCACGGACCCCGAGTATCTGGTCACGGACCCCAATGGGTCTGCGGACCACAGTTTGGGAAACACTGATATAGCCAAATCGTACTCTTGATTATAAATTTTCTTTTTTTCTTTTTTTCTTATTTTTCGTTTCTGCTGGAACTGATTTATATAGTCCAGCATTTCCGCTCTAGGTGGTCGAGTGCCATAAATTCTTGGAATTCTTTTTTTCCCTTTTTAAATGTCAATTTTATTTAAAAATTTCTTTTCTTAATAAATTTTGTTAAAAATAATATAACTTTTAAACTTTTAAAATAATTCCTGTAGCTCAACGAAGCGTCTAAACTTTTAGAAATAATTCATATTTGTCTTGGAATCTTGGAATGTTTTTCGTACGTCAAAATGTACTGTGCTCGACATCCATTCATTAAGAAAGATGTTTACATCCTAGATAGCGCAAATATCCCTCACTTAACAACAAAGGAAGGTTACCTATATCTCGGTTGTTTTATAACTCGTGTCATCACCTATACCCCCATGAATTATTTGATGAAGTTATTTGCGAAATTGAGTTGATCTACTCATCGTGTCTCCTCGCGTATCAAAAACTTCATGCCTATAAATTTTTTGAGCACTCCAAATTTATTTTCTACTTTTGTAACACCTTCATCTCATTTTATATCTTTGAAATGTTAAGCAATGTTTGGGACATCCGTGTTCGTTCGTTCCACCAAAGAATTTGGTGGAGTTGGTCTCACCTCCCTTAAGAATGTGCACTATGTCTAATCCATTACTTATTCCTTTTATCTTCTCAACTCCACCGACTTAAAAAATTATTGATTCCAATGACCACACTCTTCCTAGATCACTAGGAGATATGAACCTGTCACATCCAGAGGTTTTTGACTGGATTAATGATGGCTTCAAAGAGCATGTTAACACATCATGGTGGAGCAAAACTGAACATGCTATACGAGATCTTAGAGAATTCCATAAAATCAATCTATCAACTTTAGGTTCTCTAACCCGAGTGTAAATTTAACCATAAAATAACATATCCAAAATGAGGCACATAATTTTATTACTAGGGTACGGAATTTAATGACCTTACAAATCAAAAAATGATTCTAATTGAAAATAAAATGATTCTATTTTATTTTTGTATTTCTTCTCTTTCCGGGTGAGATATTATTTTGTTCTTCCCCTCTGCCAATAGAGTCGCCACCGTCACCAATCCGCCGCAGTCACACCACTGTGCCACCCACTCTGTTCAGTGGCGTAGCGTAGCGGGTGGCAGTCCGCTCCGGGCGGCACGACTGTTGGGGAATCATTTGTGAATGGGAGAAATATTATGTATAAAATAAAACGAAGAAAAATCTGACCAGAAATGCTGGACATAACAGAATGTTAAAATGAACTAATTTAATGAAAACTGCCAATGGACTGGAAGATTTGTCTCTTACCAGATATGTACAAATTCGTTACCGTTACATGACAATGTTTTGTTTTTTGTATATTTCAGTTAAATACTTCCGGTTATTAGATTTTATTTGATTGCATTTTCTTACTTTGTAGGTCTGTGAATTTGTGCTTAATTTCAAAAGCATGTATAAAGTATGTAGTTATAATTTTGATTAAGCTAAAACATTTTAATCGTTAAAAAATAAACAATTAATTGATTAATTAATCGTTAATATCCGCTGTCCAAGTATTGTAATTGTTGTTCAGCACAACTTGTACCCACTAATTTATAAAAAAGTACATAAGAAAAAAATACGTAAGCAATACTTACCGCATTTTTTTAATTTTAAATTTTTGATTTTTTATTAAATAATTACTTTTTTAGCAAATAAATTTGACTTTTTTGTGAAACTGAAAAAAATTGAAAATTTAAAAAATCGATTTTTAAAAAAATTTGGATATTGCATTGTATATATTCTTATTTAATGCGGTAAAACCAATTCGTCGTTTAAAAGGACTCGTTTTTTTCGCTAATGCGAAATTTTTGTTGTGGTCTCTAATTTCCCAAGAAAATGTCAAATTATTTTGGTAAAAAATAATTATTTACTAAATAATAAAAAAAACAGAATTCAAAAAACAAACGAATTTGTTTTACCTCATTAAAAACGAAAAAATACATAAACAATATTCAAAATTCTTTTAATACGATTAAAATTATTATCGTAAATCATTATGCATCGCAAAATCATTATTTTTTAATTTTTAATTTTTTATCAAATAATTATTTTTTTAGCTAACTAACTTGACGTTTTTTTGTGAAATTAGAGACCACAACAGTAATGAAGAGAGTCAAACAGAGCGGGGTGTCATTCCGTAAGAAGAAAAAAGCTGTGGAAGAGGAGACAAAAAAGAATGAAGGGGCACTGTTGAAATTCATCCAAAGGACCTCATTGCGAACGAACAAAGTAATGGATACGGGGACGATAATCCAATAGAGACTGGAGATAAATTTGATATTGCTAATGCTACAATTGAAGTCGATACAGCTACTGTGGAAGGCGAAGGTGGCATTGATGTAGAAGTTTGTGAGAGGGAAATTGAAGCACAAGAAATGCAACAATTAATCACTCTGAAAACAGACTTTGTAAGTGATTTTGCGGACATTGGTCTTTGGCCAGTTAAAATTAGCCACGAAATTCGCGCTATGCTTGTTCGTCAAGGATATACTTCTATGTAGCACCTTCATTGTGAATTTAAAGAAGTACTACGACCCGGCACAAGCACAAAAGGTGACACTAGAAAGCTAACCAAAAAATGGTTTTTTTCTTGATCTACGAAACGGAGAGAAAAGTATGAGAACATGGATGGTGTATTCTCCTTCAAAGGAGGCCTTGTTCTACTTTTACTGCAGACTATTTTCTGTTGGGCTGTCTAGTTTTTCTGGCGAAGAAGGCTTTAAGAACTGGTGGAAATTAAATCCTAAAGTTCATGAGCACAAAGTTAGCGCATCGCATGCGCAGGCATTCCTCAAGTGGAAGGAGCTTGAGATCCGGCTCGCTAAAAGAAAGGCAATAAACAAAGTAGAGAAAGAATTAATTGAGAAGGGGACTAAGAAATGGCGAGAAATTCTAGGTAGATTACTGGACATCATCAGATTTCTCTCCTCACAAAACCTGGTACTAAGGGGCCATTGAGAAGACATCCACGAAGACGGAGACGGAAAATAGAGGAAACTTTTTGGAATTGGTTCATTTGTTGGCCAAGTATTACCCTCTGCTCTGTGAACATTTGGTAAAAGTTAAACTGGGAAAGAATATCTTCACTTCCTATTTGTCACCAGAGGTTCAAAATGATTTTGTGAGCATTTTAGCGCAGCAGGTGAGAATGAAAATCATAGCACAGGTCAAGAAGAGCAAGTATTTTTGCATAATTTTTGACAGCACTCCAGATATATCTTTGTTTAAATATTTATTTTAAAATATTTAGAGTTTTAAATTTTTGAGTAATGTATTTTTTCATTAGTTATTTTAAAGTTAATTAATTTCTGTTAATCAATTGAAATTGAAGCTAATCAATACACAATTGAGGCAGCATTAAGAATGCTTACAGATCTCAATTTTGGAGAGGATGAATGCAAAATTAAAGATTTTGTGGAATAACGACTTCAAAAAAATGATATTTTAGTAATAATAAATATGTCAAACCCTAATCTCAGCCCCAAGAAATTGGCCAAGAAATTGCAATTAGCCACGAAGCAGTGCTTCAGAATCTTATGAAAATGAACAAACGTTACCTCGCCAACGTGTGAGTTCCACATGTTTTAACAGAAGTTGCTAAGGAAAAGAGAATGTTTGTATGTGAAAAACTACTTGCTATGTATCGCAGCAACAATTTCCTGCACCGTATAGTGACTGTGGATGAGATGTGGGTATTCTTGGAGAATATATCCTCATATACTCACAAATCTTGGCGTGGAAGTGGCGATCATTCTGCTATAGAATCCAAAGAGAGGTTACCTGCGAGGAAACATCTGGCAACCATCTTCTGGGATTTGAAAGGTGTGATCTTGATGGATGTGTTAGAAAATGGAAACACCATGGCGGCAACATACTGCTGCAGTTTGCTGGAAAAACTGAAGACAGCTTTCCTGGAAAAACGACGACGGAAAACCACAGACGGTTTTCTTTACCTTCTTCAGGACAACACTGTCCGCATACGACACATCTCACCTAGGCCAAAATTGCCGAAATGCATCTAAACATCCTGCCATATCCTCCTATTCGCCGGATCTGGCTCCTTCAGACTACTATCTATTTTCACCAATGAAAGGAGCTACGAAAAGGTCAGAATTGTGCATCTTCTGAGGAAGTTCAGGAGAAACTTCAGGAGTGGTTGAACACCAAGGCCGGATCCTTCTTCGAGAATGGTATCAACAAGTTGCCAGGACGTTGGTAACTTTGCATTGACAATAATGACTGCAATTTTGAACACTTGGCTGATGATGATGAATGATTGGACATTATATTTGATAGTTTTTGTTATTTTCGGAAAAAAACTTAGTTGAAAACCCTGTATTGAAATTTCCTATGGTTGATAATTGTAGACATAATTAACGCCTACTTATTTAAATTAAATTAAATATATTAATTAAAATAAAAGATTAAAAATTATGTTGTTTAAATGTACTTGTAGTGATTTACTAAAGCAGAATTAAAAAAATTTTTTTAATCAAAATAAAAAAAATACTTTTATTTGCACGCGGTTTTGAAACTGAGAAATTTTCCTGCAATGTGATTTGAAAAAAAACTATTATCAAATTGTGAAAAATACTTTAAAAAAACCTATTATCAAATAGGTAATTTGTGAAAAATGTAAAATAAACAATTATTCGTTCAAAAAAATTCTTATTCGGTGTTGGATTCCCAATTAGATTATTTTTAATTTTTCTGGAGTGTTTTATGATTAAATCAGCAAATTGAAACATGCCGTCTTTTGTTGTGGGAGATGTGAGAGTTACTGATGATTCGGATGTGAAATATTTTCTTACGAGTTGCAACATCGTCCGACAACCGGTCATTCCGGACAATCACTCGGTGACGTCAATGAATACGAAATTCAACAACGCCATCAAACTGGCATCGATCGCCATGAAATCGTTTCCGATCGAACTGCTTCAACCGTTCAAAGAACAACCAACAATCGGCGAATTGATCCAAATGAACAAACAGCATTTAAAAAATGGAAATCATTCCCGGCAATTGTCCATCGTCATTCGATTCCAACTTTATCGCGCGAGGGTGTGATGGCGGCCCTATTGTATTCAAAAATGCGCCATCCAAAACCGGTAATGTAATTATTATTAGAGCCGGTTCTGCCTCCCCATTTTGTCAGAAAGAACTACGCGGTTCAGAGTCTGCGCGTCAAGTACAGCCTCGCTCGCCTCACGCTTCAGTACTCTTTTAAATAAAAATACACATTTAAAAAGTGTCTTTGTCTTCAATTTATTGAATAATATAATTGATTGAATGAGTTTAAATAATCCAATTGAAGATGGAATCTCCCACAATAATATTGTAAGTAATAGAGGTAAATCATTAAAAGACTGTCTACGGGGCCAAACTGCTCAATAGTTTCAGTCAAATGCTTGTGAGCGTACCAAATCTGGTAGAATAAAACCTCCACCATGCGAGCTGATTTCAAAATGGGTTAATGTTGCTTGGGATATTCTTTCAAAAGAACTGATTATGAAAAGTTTTTATTCATGTACCTTAGATGAAGGAATGAGCTTGCTCATTGCAAAAGACGCACAATTTGGTATTAAATTTAAAACAAAATTTTGTGCTATTGTAAATCATCAAGTTCTTGATGGTGAGGACTATTCGTACTCTAGCTTTTCAGAAATTGATGAATAAATTTAATTTTCAAAAATTTTATTTTGATTTTTAAAAATTTTTAATAATCCCCCATATCCTTGTTTTTTTAACTTTTTAAAAAATAGAATAATCCCCCAGGAGCATTTTTGGAAGTTTTAGATTAGGGAGCGACACATTGTATCGTACATCATTAAATATGATCGATGCATCGAAAGACTACATCGTTAACTATGTATCGAAAAACCTTCATCGTTAAGCGATGCATCGAAAGACTGCATACCTTTTTATCTTACATATAATGAAATCACACTTTTATTCACATATATAATAACTCAATAATATAATTACTACAATTTTAGTTTTTTAAACAAATATTTTGGAGGAACTTTCGAGTAAAATTCTAGTTTAAGTAGTTTTCATTTATTCCTTTTTTAAGGAAAGTTATATTTTCATTTGGTCCTAAAGTCCTAATTATTATAAATATTGATATTAATTTTTATATTAAAAACAAAGATATTTTATTTTAAAATTAATAATAATTAATATTATTTCAATTAATATATAAACATTACATACTAATTTACTAATTTATTTATTAGTTTTCACAATAAATTTAACGTTTCTATGAAATTATTATTTATTTTTTATTAAATCTATTTATTGGTTTTTAATTATTATAAATATTTATATTAATTTTTTATATTTAAAACAAAGATATTTTATTTTAAAATTAACAAATTAATAATAATTAATATTTTTCATTCTGTATTATCTATGGTAAATAGATCTCAATATGAAGTAGCGAAATATCTTGATGGTAAACTAAAGCCCCTTCTGAAAAAGGGTTTTAATTGTTTAGACATTTTTGAATTTGTTGACTTTATTTCAAATTATAAGATTAGTAACAAAAATGAAATTATGGTTTCTTTTAATGTTGTTAGTCTTTTCACCAATGTTCCTCTGAAGGAAACGATTGATTTATGTTGCAGTCTTTGGAAAGACAATGTTGGTGAACACCATCTTATCGATGAAGTTGCATTTCGTGAATTGTTGTGTTTTGTCACTTCTAATATTCATTTTCTTTTTAATAATGAGTGGTATAAACAGGTTGATGGTGTACCAATGGGTTCTCCCTTAGCTCCAACGCTGGCTTCATATTTTTGTCAAGTATTGAAGATAAGAATGATTTGTTTCCGGGTCCAAAACCTCTAGCGTATAAACGCTATGTTGATGACATTTTTCTTATTTTTGATAATCAAATTGACATAGATCCATTTTTAGGATACTTAAATTCTTTGCATCCAAATATTAAGTTTACAACAGAAACAGAGACTAATGGTAAATTATCTTTCCTAGATTTACTGATTGAAAGGAAAAGAGATGTTTGTGAGACTGAGATTCACAGAAAGAAAACTGATACTGGGTTATATACAACGCCAAACAGTTTTTGTGAATCTCGATACAAATATAATATGATTACAGGACTAATTTTTCGATCTTGGTCATTATCATCAACTTATACAAAAAATTGTGATAGCATTTATCAATTAACTAAATTATTTAATACAAATGGTTACTCAAAATCAATTGTTGTGAAATTGACCAAAGAAACAATTGATAAATTAATTAATAAACCGATTAAAATGATAAAGAAGACTCAACAATTTTAAAATATGTTTTAAGCATTCCATATTCAGAGGGATTTGGTCAATTTAAACGTTCAATTTTAAAATGCTTAAATAATGCCTTTAATTTAAAAATAATATCACAAACATATAAAATCCAAAATTTGTTTTGTAACAAATCTCTAACCCCATTTAGATTATGTCCAATCTCATATATAAATTTACATGTAATGGGTGTAATGCCACATACATTGGAGAGACGTCCCGTAATCTTTGTAGGAGAATTCAAGAACATGGTCGGAATGTAGGGTGGAGTTATATTTCAGAATACAGAAAGGGTTGTAAGTCGAATGAAAACATAGACATAAATGATTTTAAAATTCTATGTTCTCGTTTTAAAAACTATTGGGAGAGGGTGGACTGTGAAGCACTTTATATCAGATCTTTAGATCCTAAGATTAATGTGCAAAAGGGTCTCTTGGAAACCCTATTGAGCGTATTTAGATTACATAATAATACATTGATGATATAATCACTGCTTGTCTATATAAGCAGATTTAAAATTCATTTTTTTTCTTGAGACCTGACGATGACGGTTATACCGTCGAAATTAATTGTCTTGAAAAATAAATGTCTATTTAACAAATGGCGTATTTTTGTTTTTAATAATTAATATTATTTCAATTAATATATAAACATTACATACTAATTTACTAGTTTATTTATTAGTTTTCACAATATTTGATGATGAAATTTACTAGAAAAAAATTTATTTTGATCTTAAAAAAATTATATAATAAAACAATTTCTAAGTCATAACATTATTTGTTTAAATAATATTTAATGTAGTTTTATTTCTAGTTAAATTAAATTTTTTTCTTCCAGATACCAAAAATTTCCTTAATTTGAGATTACTTCACAATGAATAATGCAAATAGGGCTAGCTGCATTGAGTGTGGTGAGCATTACAAGGTGCCCAGTGGGAGCACATCAGGGATAAGACGTCATCTGGGGACAAAGCACAAGACCATCTTTAAAACACTAGAAGCAAGGGCGGCCAGAGCGAAAGCAAGATCAACAGTTGGAACTGTCGATACAAAATCTGACTCTGATAATGACTTTAAAGTGGGAACCTCTTCTGGTGATGGAACATCAAGAGCATCCACTATCACGACCTCATCCAGAAAGTGGTCAAGAAAAGACAAAATATGATGTGAAAAAATACCAACAAAGTGAGTATTCATCTAAAGTCCATGGTTAAAGAATGACGATCAACAGAAGGAAGTGGTCGCTTCAATAATTCAGTGGATAGCAAGTGACATGTTGCCTTTTAATATAGTCGATAACGATGAGTTTATATACTTTGTGAAAGTATTTAGTAAATGGCAGTATAAGCCGATTTCTTCAAGGACCATTTTTCGTACTTGTAGTGACCATTAATCAACGAATTTTTTTCCGTGGAGTTCCACATACGAAAATAATTTATATGTATAATAAATTATTAAAATTTTTATCAATAATTAATTTTTACAAAAAAACTTTTTATCCCAGTTTTTACTGTTGCTCCTTTATAATGGGATTCAAAAATAAAGTGGATCAACAAATTAAATTAATTCTAAAAAATTAATTTAAAAAAACGCTTGTTTGAATATGCATGTTAGAACGAATTTGAATTGAGATTATTGATTTCTATTTGTACATAAATTGTACGGTTTTTTATGTCAAAATAAATTTTATTTTGGAAATTCTCGAAATATTAAGATTTGTTTTGATCATTCAAGTAAAGTCTATATTAATTCAAATTTCACAATTCATTTGAATACAGGGTTCATCGACCGCTAATTGAAATCATACAATGTCGAATGTCGTTTGGCACCGCAGAAACAAACGATCAAAGATGCTTATTCTCCACCGGCTAATATCCTGGAAATCGATTTGATAAATCCACAAACATACGGCGTTGGAAAGAGCCGATATACGAGCTATGAAGTGCGCCCGAGTTTTATTATCGCGTTCCTCTGCCGCCTCCATCACAAATCCGACCTGATGATCGTCCAATTAATCACAACAGTACTAAAATTCCAATTTTTTACAATGCAATGAAGGCAGCAGTTGATAACAAATCAAATGAAGACAAACCTCATCTGGATGGAATATCATTCACGTCTGATCTGTGGACCAACAAGACCACCAACGCAGCACACATTATTATGACTGTACACTACATTGATTCTGATTTTCAAATGAAGCGTTTCTTAGTAACCTTACAACACTTTGCTGGCAAACATTCATCGGAAGAAGTCGCAAAAAGATTGAATAGCATAACTAAAGACCTAAACTTGGGACCAAATGTGCGCACAACTATAACATGCGATGGTGCAGCAAACATGAAGAAAACTGAAAAGGATTGTGTTATAAATGATGTGTTCTTGTGTGTTGATCATAAGATAAATTTGATAGTGCAAAGTGCTGCATCGGAATGTAAGTTGTGGAGAGATTAAAGTGATAAGATGACATGGTTGGTTAGCTTCTTCAATCATTCTCAGAAGTCAAAGGATTCACTTATTGCCGAAGCATCGAGAAATCCAGATATCACAATTACCAAAATTGTTCAAAGTTGCTCAACCAGGTGGAACAGTGACCTTTATCGATTACAATCTACCAATGAGTTACTGTCTGTCATCAAAATTGTTGCAGAAAAAGATGTTTCGCAAAATCAAGCAACAAACTACCAGATGAAGAGGAGATCGAACAATTGAGGACAATGATTGAACTGATGAAACAATTTGAAGAACTCTCCCACCTCGCATCAAATTGTTTTATCAAGTCTTTCGAAAATGCATGTATTTTTTTCTTTTAATATCTAAATACCACTGCTAAATACCATGGAATTAAAAATCACGGAATTTTTTAAATATTTCAAATTCAAGATCTCGTGTTTTATTTGACATAGGAAAATAAGTGAAAAATAAGTTTTTAAGAAAGTTTTTCTTGTTTAAAATAACAAAGAATATTTATTAAATCTTATTTTTTTCTGTTTTCGCTGAGTTTATTGTTTTGCTTTATTGTATACATTTATAATTTAAAATTTTTAATTTTAAGCGATATTTTATTTAGTAATTCATTTGTCCATAAAATATTAAAGGTTTGGAAACATTTTACAAAAAAGAAAAATCTGAGTATATATGCAAAAAAAAAATATATGCAAAACTATCATTCAGCGTCAAGGATCCAATACCACTGGAATGAATAATCATTTAAAACTGCACAACATTGCCTTATTAAAGAAAAAAGTTGACACAAATGAAAATCATCCATTTTCCTCGAAGAAGGCCAAGAAAATGAAATTGGAATATTAAATTTCACCACCAAAGAAACATTAAATGAAATATTAGCGAAATGTGTAGCTAAAGATGGATTTAGTGTTAGAGGAATTACTTCATCTAAAGCTATTACAGGTTTTGTAAGAAACCGTAATTATATTATACCAAAAATTGAAACAACGGTTATGAAAAATATTATGGAATTTTATAAAGAAAAAAGGAAGAATTGAAAGCTTGATTATTTGAAGAAAAAAAGTGTGGACAAAGATTCAGCATTACATTGGACGAATGGAATGATGTAAACGTTAGAAGATTCATGAATATCACTCTTCACTCAGCAAAAAGATCACCAATCGTTCTTGGTCTATCTACAATCGAAGGTTCTTGTGATTCAGGTGCCACAATAGCTCTTGTGAAAAAAAACTTAAAGAGTTTGGTATTGAAATTGATAAGGACATCGTTGGATCTTCACATGATGGAGCTGCAGTGATGGTAAAATACGCAAATAATATTTCGCCATTGGCTCAGTTATGCTACAACCATGGAGTACATCTTGCTGTTCTCTATGTATTTTATAAAAAGGTGGATATCAAACTCTTAATGATGATGAAAGTGATGATGAAAATTTCTAAGACGAAGATTCAATTCAGAAGATTCTGATGATTATGATGTTGATCGAAATGATGAAGTACCTAGTGCAGGGGTCGGCAACCTGCGGCTCGCGAGCCACATGCGGCTCTTTGGATGTGAAGCTGCAGCTCTTTAGTTCCATATGAAAAGTATTTGGAATTATTTAAAAATAAGTCCAGATTCTTTTATTTTTTTAAATTAAAAAACAAAACACAATGTTCCCGAAAATAACCGAGTGTTACGAGGACACGTTCTGACATGTCCGTTCGGGCAGTCGGCGATACCCGCATACGACAGGTCGCCGTGCGAGACAGTGTTTGGTGTCTATTGGATTCTTGCTCACAAGACATTATAACGAACACCAAAATTTATTTCTATAACAATTTGAATTTTTTAAACAAATATTTTTGAGGAACTTTTGTACTTTCTTTTTTTT
>MQRK01232594.1:9861-23274 GCA_001938485.1 Girardia tigrina | reverse complement strand
TAATTTATATTTTAAAGTACAACATAAGATATTTAAAAACATTAAAAATATTAAATCTTTTCAAATTTTCATATTAAAATTTAAATAAAATAAATAGTTTTAACTAAATTTTGAATTAATTAAATATTATTTCTTTACATAAAATAATTTTTAAATAAAATTAATATGTAAATAAAAAATTAATAGTAAAACTACAAAATTGAATTTTAAAAATAAAATCAGAAAATAATGAAAAATTTGTTCGAATAATTGTTTATTAAAAAAACATTAATAAAAAATTATCAATTTAGAACGATGTCGAATGACGAGAGTTTCGCTGAGAGTTGTCCAAAAGACAATTCTGATTGTAATGAAAATAAAAGTTTGAAAAGCCATGTTGGTGTTCTTAATAATTGTTAACAAACTTTTATAAATTGGTAGATAGAAAATCAAAGTCAATCAAAATTTACTTTAATTATTAATTATTAAGGGAACTCACACATTTGTTATAACTGTTAAAAACATTGAGACAATTTTCATTAGAATTTTTATTATTTTGGAGTCATTACAATTCTCGCAAGGTTTTTCACTGTTAGACATCGCTCTAATTGGTCTTTTTTATTTCTATTTTTAATCATGATTATTCGAACAACTTTTTTCTAATTCTTTTTAAAATATTTAATTCCTAAAAACATTAATTAAAAATAATAATTTTAACCATTTCTTTAAAAAAATTCAGAATAAAAAAAGACTTTATAAAATTGTTAAAAATGAGTTTATTTAAATCTATTTAAATGCTTTTCCTTTTGTTTTTTAAAAAATATTAAACTTATCCGGTTATTATTTTAATTATGTTCTAATAGTCAATCATTGTAAGTATACAAAAAATACCAATTTCCATCTTGGTGGGAGAATCATCATTCTAATTTCAACATACTTAAATCAACATACAACATCACTACATTTACACATTCAAACAATTTAAAATATTCCTCACAATAACAATTTAAATCATCTTTATGACAATCCGTAATAGTACTTTCGCTCAAATTCATTGATAAATTTTTAATACTTCTCATCCAAAATCTGAACTATCTTGAAATATGTCTTTAATTTAAAATATGTACTACAAATGTTAATGGTTAAAATAAAATTACTATTAATCATTTAAAATTATTAATTTAATTTAATTATTTACAAATTTAAAAAATTAAATTAATAAAATCATTTAAAATTTACAATCATAATAAATTAAAAATTTGAATATTAAATCTAAATTTGGATAAATTAGTTTCAGATTATAAAAATTAAAATATTAATCATCCATCTGATTAGGAGAGACACAATCCCAAATCAACATGCAACATTCAAACATTCAAACAAAACACAAAACAACAACATTCAAAATATTCCTCTTCGTCTTCATAAGAACAAATGATTATTAAACAGAAAATTACTTATAAGTTGAATAGGTTTGTAATTACAAAATTTACGACTTCTTCAGAATATAAGAGCGTATTATTATTCTAAAATTCATGGATATTAAAATTAACGTTCAAACTGCGCTCTTGACAACTTTTTTCGGAAGCATTTATCTGATATTCTAATGATGTATTGATAGCTTAATAAATGTGTATTGACCAATGTTTGCCAAATAATGGTGCATCCCATAAAGAGTACACTCTTAAATCCTGAAGTTTTAGCTGGAGACATTCATATAAATGTTTCTCACAAACTAAAACGATAATGCCATTTTAATTAATTTGTTTAACGAAGATTTAAAATAATGTTTAATATTTAAAATTTTAATTATTAATGTTAGTAAAACTTTTCTAAGTTCATTAACATTGTGTTAGTTGACTTATGATAATAAATATAAATATTAAAATATTCACATCACAGACATTTAATATAAATTTGTAATGTTAGAACTCTACATATTTTCGATCCTCTGAAAGATGTTAACCCCTTAAAGGTTTTCTTTACAATAAATAAGTAGTTTTCTTCTTAATCTGATATACTTTTTCCTGTAATAATTGATAAGAATAATAAAATAGACAACAGAAACAAAATTGCTCTTGAAAGAATTCTCAGAAATAAGTGGTGCATTCAAATAGATCTTGACCAAGAAGAATGGTAAAGAGAGAAAATTTCAGCCGATATTTGAATTTTCGTCTTAGTCAAGATTTCAGAGGTCGAATGACGCATTATCATAAAAATTTTCCTTTAACATAAAAAAACGAGCAGTACACTCTTCGATCTTTAGCAGTCGACATAGCTGAACTATGTTCCACCGCTGATAACAGGGAAATATTACCTTTGCTTTTTGTAAAAAATAAGAAGGCAATCTGAGAAACATTTTAAATCCAGAGGATGTCAAAATTACTTAAAATCCTACCAGAAGAGCTTTGAATCACCACATGAACCTCTGGCTAGGTACGATCTCTTCGAAAAGTAATGTATGGAGTATCAGATAAGTATGTTACAGATTTTACCCCGTTTCTTGACTTGCGAGGTGAAGTAGAACTAAATAGAAAGCTATTAAATCAACTTGAGTCTTCAATGGAAAACATGACGAGACTTTACTTGTGAATTTAATGAAAAGGAATAAAACACCACGCAGCATGTACCTGCCTAAAGATACGGATAGGGTCAACCCATCGAAACAGACGATGTAGTTTTCCGTTTGCTGGGACAAAATGGAATCCACTAAATTGACTTTGTAGATAAAAGAGTCAAAATCAACTCGGTGTATTAAGGTGGGTTTCTTGAAACCGACAGACAAAAAAGAGAGAAAAAGTAAAAGCCAATATATTTCTTGAAAGACAATAGCTGTTTCCCGGGTGAACATTGAAGACATAAGATTGCCGTTTGGGGATAACCTAACATACAGTTCAGATTTGTACATCAACCATTTTTGACTTTTTAGACATCTCAAAAAGCATTTGCGAATGAAAAATGTTTAGTCCAACAATGACTTGAGGGTCACAGTAAAAATATACAATCATATCCAGGTGCAATGATTTTTCAAATAAATTAAAATAAATTAAAAACAGTGATCACTCGTACATTGGAGGTACAAACTACCTGCTCAAAATATTGAATAGTGAGGTGTAAAAAAGCAAGGTGCTTGATCACCATTTTATGGGGGAGAATCTCATATTTTTTAAAGGATGCGTCTTTGATAATCAAAGAGAGCTGCTACTTTCATTGTGAGCGGTTATTCTCTATATTGATCAAACACAACCGCCCATTGATTAATAGTCAAAATAAGCATAATTAAGAAACTATTAATTTGTATATTTAGAATTTCTGATGACGATATTAAAAAACTTATGCACACATGTCCTATGAATATATTTTAAAATAGAGCTTCAAGTAAAATATTTATCAATAATATGAAATTAGAGTTCACTAAAGTGACTATTATAAAGGGGCTCTCATAATTCACACAAGAAGTAATTTTGATAGAAAACACAGGTTTATAATTAAAAATTGTAATTTTTTATAGATTTATATAGTATACAGTTTAGGGTTATGTATGGAATAGCATATCGGGTGAATAGCCTCCACGACTTTACTGGCACATACACACTTTTTTGTTGAAATTTTCCATGATTGTTTTGCATAAATGTGTCTGAATTTCGTTGATAGAGCACTCAATTTCCTCCTTCAAGGCGTAGGTGTAACTGTTTATGCCAATAAATATTGTTTTATTCAAACAATATTTATTGGCATAAACAGTCAAAGATAAACATTCAGTAATAATAAGCTTCAGACGGTAATTAATTATTAATAAATTGTCAATTTATTTATTGATTTTTTTTATATTCAGTCAATTCACAATCATATAACTATTTATCAGCCGATTTGTTTTGCAAATTATCCGTCAACAATTTTCTTTTACATTTCTGTACAAAATTCATTCATGCTATGAGGTTATTTTTTATTTGTTTTTTTTAAGTGTTATAATTGCGACGTTATCATAATTTTTTTCCTTTTTTTATAACTTATTTGTAGTAAAAGTAGAATCATTATTATTGAATACTTGATTCTATTTTTACAACTGGTGTCAGAATAAAACGAAAAACGCCTCACAACAATCACTACACAAACACATAACACAACACAACAATACACACCCACATATAACGCATTATACACAATAACAATGCTCAGGTCAAGAAAATACAAAAAAAACAAATACAGAAAAGCAAAAAAATAGCCCTTTAAAAACAAAAAACCAAGACTCATCACCATTACAAAACAAATCGAGCATGTACGATAACATCAACAACAATTCAACACACGAAAATTACTACAAACAAAGCTACAGCAAAAACATACACATACCACACTATTTCATTGATGACAGCAATTCACCCATAACATGGTTTAACACAGCAATTTCCATCGCACATCTAGAAAATATATACAACGAATACGACATATGCAGCGCAATCATAACAAAACTACCATCAAAAATAATCAAACAAATATCCGACGAAATAGAAAAATTATCAACAACTAAAAATCCAGTAGAAAAATTAAAAAGAGCACTATGCGAAAAATTTATAAATACAAGTAGAAACATATTAAATGATTGCATCGAAGATACACATTTAGGGGACCGCAAACCTTCAGAATTATACAAAGCCCTAAAACAAAAATTAAATCAAATCGAAGAAAACTCAGAAATTACTAAAACCTTCTTTTTAAGGGCATTACCATCTAACATCAGAGTACAACTCGCAACAACAACAACTGAATCCGGAGAAGACCTAGCAATACTTGTAGACAAAATTTACGCAGAAACAAATCACGAAATTAACCATATCCACAACAAAAAACAAAAAGAAACAAACGAAAATCAAAATATTCTAACAGAAATCAACAAACAACTCGAAAAATTCAACAATCAATTCACAAACCTTGAAAACAGACTAAAGACCCTNGAAATAAATACAAACAAATCAACCTATAAACAAAAAACGATGGACAGAAAACCAAAAACAAACATGACATCAAACGAAAGCAAAAACGGACTATGCTGGTATCACGAAAAATTCGGTGAACATGCATATCGTTGCCAGAGCCCTTGTAATTACAACAATTTAAACACGAACAGTCACTATCCCCAGCACCAAGGATAGCTGACATCCAAACCACTTTCAAGGTGCAACCAAAAAACCAAATTTTCAGTTTGTTAGTTGATACTGGTTCTATCGTTTCAGTGTTACCAGTTAATACAGTTAATATTCAACACATAAATAACCACAACCAACCCCTATTCGCAGCCAACAGAACAACAATAAAAACTTTCGGAACTAAAAACATAGACCTCACTATTAACGAGCAAACCTACAACTGGACTTTCTTCATAGCAGACATTACAAACCCGATACTAGGAGCAGATTTTTTAAGTCACTACAACATCTTAGTAGACTGCAAAAACAAAAATTATATGACCAAAACCTCAAAACATCAACAAATTTAAGCAAAAATCAAAACAACACAATCGGAACAATTTTCACACATAAAAACCTGAAAACAAACATTTTAAATGTCAAACGAATAACAAATGATAAAAATATTAAAACATACAATTCATTTAACAAATCAAAAACCAATTTACATAACACAACAAATCTATACAACAAACCAAATACAACAAATCTATACAACAAAACAAACTTAACACATCTATACAACAAATCAAATACAGAAAATCAACGCGTCAAAGAAAACATAACACATCCACACAACAAAACAAACATAAACAATACATACAACAAAACTAATAAAATATATAAAACACGGACATTCTATAATTCAGGAAAATATATACAAAGACAAATACTCACACTAAGTGATCATATAATTAAAAAAAATAACTACTCACATATCAAAAATGAACAAGAAAAAAAATAAAAGGCAAACTAAGACACCCTAGACAAGATATTGAAACCCAAATATCAGAATGCAATTTTAAGAAAGAAAAACAATTCAATCCTATTACAAACAGTAAATCAAAAGATGACCAAACACAAACCAAAAACACAACTAAGTTACTTGAATCTGAATCAACTCAGACAAAATCAATAATCACCTTACCAAAGATTGAAAAACCAACTCAAAAAGAGGTCTCATCAACAAACAAATCAACTCAATATACACCAAAAACAGAAACGGAATCAGTACAGACTGATAATGCAAACACAAAACAAACAACAGCAGATGAAACAGTTAATACAACAATCGAAGAAGTAAAAGACAATACAAACAACAAAGCATACATAGAAATAAATGCAATTAAAGACTTTACACATATATTAGACGAAATGACCGAGACTGAAACCGAAGAAGAAAAATATAATTCACAAGATCTAAGCCTCAAAGATTTTTTTGCCTTAGTAAAAAACAACGAAAAAGACATTTTTGAAGGTCCATACAAAATAATCGACCATGAGAAGAAATCATTCATATTAAACATTGATAACAAAGAAGTTACAGTAAACCAAAAAAGAATAACATTCTGTACCAAAAAAGACCCAAATGAAATAGATTTCGGACTGTTAGACAGAGAACTAAGAAACAAAATCAAACCACGATTTTGTCCAAACTACTTTAACAAAGATCGACATAGACAAGAATAAACACAAACAGACATTGACAGGGCAACAAGTTCTTTTTTTTAACGTTCCACTTATAACAGGGGGGCTTATGTAGTGCCCTACTTATTTTGTTGTTTTTTCGGTTATGTGTGTATGTGATTTTCTTTCTTTTGTTTTTGTACAAGGTCTTGGTGTGATTGGTTTTTCTTTTTACATAGGGTGTCCTGTGCGTGGGGTTTGTGGAGCGTGTTGTGTGCGTGTTTTATTAACGATTGTTTTTTTAATGTTTTTTTTATTTTCTTATTATCGTGTGCAGGCCTCGACCCGGAAGGGGGAAGTTTCGGGTTGTTTGATTTTATTTGAATCGATTGAAGAATTTGTGGATGTATTTTTATTTATTTAACTTCAATTATCTTATTAGATTTTTGGAAATTCTAAACATTTATGTAGGTGACTTAAATAATGTTATCAATGACATTTTTGCGGTGGGAGTTTGATCGAAATTGTCGATTTTTCTGTGTGAACGCGACTGGGTAAGTTTTGTTGAGAAAGATTTTTGAACCAAAGAGATGATTATTTGAATCTGAAATGAATTTTGTACAGAAATGTAAAAGAAAATTGTTGACGGATAATTTGCAAAACAAATCGGCTGATAAATAGTTATATGATTGTGAATTGACTGAATATAAAAAAATCAATAAATAAATTGACAATTTATTAATAATTAATTACCGTCTGAAGCTTATTATTACTGAATGTTTATCTTTGACTGTTTATGCCAATAAATATTGTTTTATATGCTATGAGGTTATTTTTATTTGTTTTTTTTAAGTGTTATAATTGCGACGTTATCATAATTTTTTTCCTTTTTTTATAACTTATTTGTAGTAAAAGTAGAATCATTATTATTGAATACTTGATTCTATTTTTACAGCCACATGCACACAGCCCGAGAAAAAATTGAATTACTGCATGAGTCGTTTCCTGGTAGTGTAATTACCCGTTTTGGTAATCAGAATTGGCCGTCCGATCATTCAATTTAAAGCCGTTGGATTATTTTCTTTGGGGTTTTTTGAAGTCTAAGGTTTATGTCAACAAGCCCACGACCACCCACGCTTTGAAGGAGGAAATTGAGCGCTCTATCAACGAAATTCAGACACATTAATGCAAAACAATCATGAAAAGTTTCATCAAAAAAGTGTGTATGTGTTAGTAAAGTCGTGGATGCTATTCACCCGATATGCTATTCCATACGTAACCCTATATTGTATACTATATAAATCTATAAAAAATTTACAATTTTTAATTATAAACCTGTGTTTTCTATCGAAATTACTTCTTGCGTGAATTTTGGGACACCCTTTATATAACGATTTTAATAGTTTTTAAAACAATTATTCTTTTTAACATTTATTATTAAATCTATTTAATATCATTTTTTTATAAATATTCATGTGGTGACACGGACATAAAATAACTTAAAAAACAGGTGTTTAAATAATTATCAGAAATTTGTGAAATTTGAATTGTAGTTAAAAAAATTATCTTGATATTCGTCGTAAATTGTATTTGATATAGGTGTTTTCATTTTTTATACATTTGGATTAAAATCCGCACCACTTTCGGAACCGATCCGACGGAGTGCCCTATCAATGAGACCGCTCGATGTCGTAAGAGGGGATTGAATGGACCGCCCGCGTTTGGCGGTGGACGACGGAGAACTGACAAGAACCAGCTCTCGACATGCGGGGATCACGACCGACAGAGTAGTGGTCGGTTGCTCTTTCCTTCTAGGGAACCTCTACAATTCATAAAAAAATCTGACAAAATTTCAATACCTTCATTGTCATTATATTCAAACATTCTTCCAACATTTGGATATAATATAATAATTGGATATAATATTTGGATATAATATAATAACCATTTCTTCCAAAATACATTATATTATATAGTATATCTTAATTATATAGTATATTATATTCTACATATTATACTGTAAACATCAAAATATTTATATTTATATTTTTAAGTTAAGATAAATTCCCAAACAATAAATAAATACAGCGAAACTAATACTAAAAAAATAAAGTTCAATACAAAAGTAGTAGGTCACTGATTCGAGGAAAGGAGGAGAGGCGCCATCTACAAGAGTTGCCTTCGACGCCAGAATATCTCGGTACATCCTCATTGATTATGCTAATGAATATAAAAATTATCTGCTCAAAATATTTGTTCATATTATTTACATATATTTTTGAATGAATGAAATCATCTTTTTAAAATCAATTAAATTATAAAAGTTAAACTATTAAAAACACTATTTGTATTCTATTTGAACTAAAAATGCGGTTATCTAAAGAAGTTTTGGTGTCATAATTACTTATAAGAATTAACATTCCCTATTGCCTCAGGGAAGATCAAAAATAACATGAAAGTTTTATCTTTTATGCTTATTAAGAAATCATGAAAATATAAATTGTCCATCGATTTGATAGTCTAGGAGTTGGTACATTACTTTGTATATAACTATTAACACAATCTCAATAATTCAGCAATTGACTGTACAGAACCCTAAGGCCTTTGATATTCTGAGTTAAACATACGGAATATTTTGGTCAGCTATATTTTAGGTTGATGCATAAGTTCGTGTGGTTTGTTTTGTTGCAAAGAAAACACACCAACTTCTTGTTTAAATTATCTATTTAAATCATTTTAGACTAACTTTCACTTTTATTGCCTTCATTAAAATGGAGGGTCAGGTAAATAAAAAGGAACATTTCCGCAATCTACTCCTTTTCTATTTTAATCACATTTAAACGCTGCCAAAGCCACCAGAATGATTTTTTTGCGTTTATGGAGAAAAGGACGTCAGTGAACGAACAGCGAAAAAGTGATTTTCGAAATTCAGCAGTCGAAATTTTGATTTAAACGATGCACCTGGATCAGGCGAACTTCGGACGTCGATGAAAATTGTTTGATTCAATTGATTCATGTTGATTCGCGTCAAAAAACATCAGCGTTTGGACAAACCATGGATTATGACCACACCACTATTTCTCGACATCTTTAGAAAATGGGAATAACTCAAATGCTTGTATCATTGGTACATCACCTTTCAAAGAAAGTCACAAAAATCCAAGTGTTTCGATTTCTGCATCTTTAATCGTTTGTTATCAATTTGCTGTGCAGTAAAATCAATATTTCTTTTACATGATCGTAACAGGTGATGAGAAATGGTGTATGTAAGTAAATTTAAAACACAAAAAACTTGAGTAAGTCATCAAAAGCAACCACAACCACGTGCGAAACCAAAAGTTCACCAATACAAAATCTTGATGTGTGTTTGATGGGACAAAGTTGGCGTTATTCATTATGAAATTTTTCTCAGAAACCGAACATTATTGTGAACAACTCAAGCAAGTAAATATTGCCATCAAAATGAAGAGGACCGAAGCAGTTAAGTTTACAGGAATCACAATTAACATGTCGCCACAATGACAATGTTTGCTTTTGAAGAGCTTGGCTGGGAACTTCTATCCTATTCGCCCGACTTAGCCCCAACTGATTTTCATCTTTTCCACTCTATGTCTGTTAGGAATAACGAAAATACTGTTCTAAAATTTATTTAATCCAAAATTAAATTCTCACCTATTATTTTTAATTATTTAAACAACCTTAAAATATGTCATATTTAATGACATATTTTAATTTATCTAAATTCTAAATAGAGAGTTTTATTAAAAGTATTCTTGAACCATTATTATTTTTAATTTAATTTAGTTTATTTACAAATTATTATTAAGTTATTAATTATATCTCTCAATGTCGAACAATCTTTCTGGTCTCACATTTGAAAAGGAAGAAGCAATAACAACGTGAATTGAAGACATTTTTTACCAAAAATCAACATGCCTCTTCAAACATGAGAATGACAAACTGCTCGAACGGTGGAAGGAAGTGATCGATTGTCGTGGAGAATAACTCTCCAATTGAGACTGATATTTTTGTTTTCTTTTCTAATGATTTATTAAATTCATTTTTATGTGGAATTATTTGCATAGTTTTTATTCCAGATTATTATTGTATGAACTGTACGAACTTATGCACCAACCTAGCAAAATATGACAATTTTTAAAAATCTTTACTAATGCATAAATCAGGTCACAAATTTGGTACATTGAAGTAAAAAGTAAAACGTTTTTACTGCAGATAAAAACATTTTATGAAGATGTTCTTTTAGAATTCAAAACACTAGAGTCGCCCAAAGAAGAATAAAATCACAACTTCTTTCCGAAAGTCTAGATTGATTTAGAACTTTGTCTGACGTCTAAATAAAAACAAATTTAATCAACATTATTGACAAAGGGATGTCAGGGATCCCCTTAAGTTACAAGTAACACCAGAAATAACACAAAAATTAAAATCAGTTAAAATATTGATGAAATGACGGCCCCCGCGATGCGGTAACTGTTTCTGACATAAGGGGCGAAATAGACTAGATTAATGAACACCGAAAGCGAAAATTGGATTAATGTCAAGCTGTGAAATAAAAGTTATAAATCTGTAATGAAAACTAAACATATAATAATGCATTTGTTGAATTTACTTTATATATGGTAAATATAAATAATCTCTAACATTTATAAAAATAATTATATTAAACAACAGAAGTAATTGTTACAAGAAGTTAAAAAAATCAATTTAATTGGGTTTTGAAATTGATAAATGTTAAATATTAACTACAGGTAGCCCTCCTACAACGCGGTCAATAGGTTCCTGAAAAATTCCGCGTTGTCGGAAATCACGTTGTAGGAGACTTTAACTCCATATAAAAATCAGGGTTAGGTTCCTAATCGAAAAAAATAGTTTTTATATGTTTTTATTTAAGATATTTTTCTAAATATTCATTTCTCTTAAGCACATAAATTATTAACAACTCATGTATTTAAGCAACACAAAATAAAATCCGGAACAACAAAATAAAAACGGAATTTCAAATCTACTGAACATTAAATTAAACTAAAGTTCAAATCATAACTTTCTACAAATCTTCCTCCTTGTCATCACTGATTTTAATGTTAGAGTGTTTCAAACGATTTGCTCGTGGTCGTCCTAATTCCAATTCCGAGAATGATCAACTATCAGATTGATCCTGTTCAGCTATTACTACTGGTTTAAATATCTTTTATTGAAGTCTGTTTGTCTTTCTTCGTAAATCCTTACAGATTTCCTGGTAGGCAGATAAATTATATTCAAGATTTCTTTGGAAAATTCTGCTCTGTCCCTTAGAGGATCGTTTTCCAAAACATACTCTTTCAACTCCTTCACCAGATTTAAAATTTTATCCACATTTTTTAGTGACAAGTTTTTAATTTCGGTATCAGAAAGGTCGTTAGAGCTATTTTCAATTGATAAAGCTTTATTTGTTTAGTTTTTAGAATATTATTTTAAAATAATTCTTGAAAATCTCGTTGTATGAGTACCGCGTTGTAGGAAATTTTCCGCATTTCACCAACCGCGTTGAAATGAAACCGCATTATAAAAGTACCGCGTTATAGGAGGGTTTACTGTATTAGTAATTAGCCGAATATTCTGTTGTCCGTTATTTCGACGAATTCAGAGTCCTAATTATGAGTTACTATAAATTGCTTGTCAGATAATTTAGACAAGAGATATTGAATAAATTTCTGGTGACTAAATAAGCAATTTTGGAGATCATGAATAAACTTCTGAACAAGAAAGAATTTCCTTGATAGGATTATTTTTAATCCGAAACGGGTCATGATATAATTAATATATTTCCAATAAAATGATTGATGCTCTTAAAGGACAACAATTTATGAAAATTAATAAATTTCATAAAAATGGTAAACTTTCCCCGATAAAAGATGATGAATTTCTTACTTCTTTATTATCAAATCTTAATAATCAGAGTCATATTTGTGATAAAGCTTTGTAAAAGATTTGCATCCAATTGGTTCTCAACCAGCCAAATTATATGGACTTCCGAAGGTACATAAAAATAGAATACCTTTAAGACCCGTTTTATCGATGATTAGAACGTCTCAATATATGGTAGCGAAATATCTAGATTCAAAATTAAAACCTCTATTATCATCTGAATTTTTGTGTCGTGATAGTTTTGAATTTGTTGATTTCATTTCTACTTATAAAGTACAGAATGAAGGTGAATTTATGGTTTCTTTTGATATCTCTAGTTTATTTACAAATGTTCCTTTGGTTAAAACTTTGAATTTGTGTTGTGATCTATGAAAAAATAATCAATCAGAACATCATATTGTCGACGACGTTTGGTTTCGTGAGTTATTAAGTTTTGCCACATCAAATGTTCATTTTCTTTTTAATAATGAGTGTGATAAGAAAACTGATGAGTTTGCTATGGGTTCAACGTTAGCACCAACGTTAGCTTCTGTTTTTCTTTCAAAGATTGAAAATAAAATTAAATTGTTTGATGGAAATCAAACTTTAGTAAATAAAAGATATGTTGATGATATATTTCTAGTTTATAAAAATCAGGCTGATGTACTTCTATTTTTAAATTTTATGAATTCGTTACATCCAAATGTTACTTTTACAGTTGAAAATGAAAAGAATGGAGTCTTACCTTTTCTGGATCTTTTGGTTGAAAGAAAATCTCTTATTTACGAGACTGGAATTTATAGGAAGCAAACTGATATAGGTTTACAGGGTGCGGCAGCTATTTGAGAACACGTAATATAGACACCATATCTTTTTGTGTGTTATAATTACATAATTTTATTTTTGCTGGTAGACATGGCAGAAGCTACTCTTACGA
>MQRK01232572.1:15431-25801 GCA_001938485.1 Girardia tigrina | reverse complement strand
AAAGGTCTTGTTCATTCTTCATATATTATTGTTGGAAGAAACCTTTTGTTTATTTGGAGTCAGATTAGTGGTTGATTATAAATTAAAAATAAAACGAGATTTTAATTGAATACCCAACAAATTTAATCTCTATTTTATTTTTTCTTATTGACATCTATCCCTGTAAAAATAGTGGATTAGACAATTTTCTAGCTATCCACTATTTTTACTAAAAAATCTGATAAACAAACCAAACTAGACTAAACCAAATGCCTCTGTAAACTTGGTTGAATCTACAAATAAATAAGAGAAAAAAATAACAATGGTCACTGATTAACTTTTAATAACGAAATCTAATGAAAGAAACAAATATACATTGTAATAAGCAGTTCGGCAAAATGTTCATCATCAGAATTATAATCATATTAATTTCTGATATCGATTACAATTTAAATTTAATTCAATATAGTAAATTAAATTCGATTTGTATTATTTATTTGAGTCGTTCTTCAGACCTTGGCACGGACTTCGGTGGAATACTCGATGAGCATATAAAATCAATTAAAAAAATCACCGGTTAAAAAAAATATCGATCCCCTACATTTCATTTGAGGAAAGAGTATTTGAGGCGCTTTGTACGATCTATATTTCCACGTAGCCTTTCGACATTTTTCTTGAACAAATTATGCTCAGTCATTAGAAGAGACATTTTCTCGTTAAATTGAGTTTGTCGAATAATTTATTCTCACCCAAAATATGTCATCGATTAGCGACAAAAACGAAATATATATATATATATATATATATATAATACAGACGAGTGTATTGCCACTAATTTAATTTTAAACCATAATAAGTATTACAAGAAAATCATAAAAAACATCAGACCACAAAAAAATAACGAAATGTTTACATAGAAATGAAAATAAAAATAACGAATTGTTGTCAGAGTCAAATCAAAATGAAGTGTGAATAAAACGGTGAGGTTATTACAATCCCCACAATTGTAATCTTTACATTATCTAATTGTATCATCGTGGATTTTCAACATTACTTATTAATACCTATTTAAAACCGATCAATAAATAGTGGTAAGGAATAATTCATATGATATGGTTCATTTGTTCAATCAGTATTCAAGTGAATATCATATGTATTTTCAGCATTTTTCAGTTTTCTTGATTGGAAGCTAATCCCGTATTTTGTCTAATAATTCTATGAAAATTTTGGTTCAACCAGTTTTGTCAAATAATAATGTACATCCCATCAGGATAGTAAATTATAATAGTAATTATAAATATTTTATTTTAATTTATATTTCATGTATTATAATCTGAATTACACGTGGGCAAATTTTTAGTAAAATCAAACTACAAGAAGTCAATGAAAATCGTTTAACAAAATTTGTGGCACATACACATGTATATTTAATGGAAATAACTAAGGAAAAAATATGTAAACCTAACGAAAGATATCTCCATTGATTACATAATCATAAGATTATATAATTTGTGGGAGTTCTATAAAAGTCGTTACTAGTAAAATATTTATAAGTTATTACCATTATTGGTTTTAATATTTCATTTAACTATCTATAATTGAATAGGTATTCTATCGCAAACATAATTCCTAATTCTTTTATCATTAATGAATTGCTTTTCGGGTTTTTCTTCCACACATTCCTTTGTTTCTCGTTCTAAATTTCATTAATCAATATAGTTAAATCTGTAAAATCAAAATTTTGTACTCACAAATGTGTTATATATTTGGTCAATATCCTCTGTTTATTTTATAATCGACGATACACGATGTTTTAATTCATAAAATCTTATTACTTTATCAGTATCTGACAATGTTATTATATGATAGGTTGATAACATAAAATCCAAATGTATTTCCATTTTAGAGTCAGTTGGGAGCCAATTTTATTTTCTGCTCGATTTCATTTCTTTCATGTGTTGAATCAAGATCAGAGTATCCTACACGATTTTCCTAGCAGTGCCAACTGTACCTTATTTCGATGCCGTAACGTCGATAGTTTAGGACTATTTTAGTAGTTGTTAATGCTATGAATGCAACTGTTGTGGTGCTGTATTCGCCACGACAATGCATCCATCGATAAAAGTCTGCTGATCGATTGCAGTTTTTCGCTATATTTGACAATGTGATCGGGTGGTAAATCACACATTTTAATCGAGTATTAATATAAGCATGCGTAGTGAGATAAAAGAATTCAAAAAGTAAGTCATACTTGAGTAATAAACATTTATATGAAAACAAAATTGAGTATTCTATTTTTTACACAATTATATTTAAATAATTAATTATATAGAAAATTATTATTATTTCTATAATTACATCAATAATTGATTTTGTGATGTTGGCGATACTCGAATCTGTGTGAATCTAATATAAGGTCGAATTTTTATTTTTTTTAATTGGATACAATTGCGATTATTTACAAAATTTTAGCAGAAAAAATGAGCACTACAGTAATCTTTATTGAAAAATGGCTACATTACAGAGAAAAATCTTGTAAATAATAAATGTTATATTATATCTTTCATGTTCTGGTGGGTTGAAATTTATTTTTCTTTGATATCGACGAGAGAAAGTTCAATTATATTTAATTAAAAAAATTGAAAATAATAGACAGGAATTATAAACTCTTCGGATTTAGTGACAATAGACTAGGTAGTGAATAACTTCTATAAATAATGGTATTTTTCTTAATTTTTCTTCTATTGTCTTTATTTTTGTTTATTTTATAACTTTTTCTTTTTCTTGAATAATATAAATGTAAAAATTGTGAAGAGTAACGTATAATTGAAAATAATGGATCTGATTTTCTTTTGAAATATTATGAAATAGAATAGGATAACAGATATGTCTATAAACATGTTTCTTAATGATCGACTAACAATTATTGATTTATCGTCTAGGCAATTCATAATTTTAATTATTATAATGTAATATAAATAACATATAAATGATTGAATATATATGCAAATATTCATAAATAAAATGTAAATAATAATATATAAATGATTCCATATAAATAATTATGGATGAATAATGATGCACAAATAATTATGGATAAAGATATAAATATCAAGACTTACCTAATGGTACATGAATAAATAATAATAATATGCGATATAGAAGTTTGTTACAGTAAAAATAAAGTAGTGCTGTACGCTACATAATTCCCTATTACAAGTGGAGCGTTACGTTTTAGATATTTTTGGGATGTGAAGCAAAATATTTTTCTGTTTCAAAAACTGAAAATTATGTTCGAATCGTGATTTGATTTTACTAAAGACATCGTCATCCAAATGTTTAAGATTTATTTCTGCAAATGGTTTTTTGCCCAATATCTTATTTGTTTCTGGTTGACGATGGTTTCGATGCCATTTATCATCAAAGTCAAAGAATATCTTTGATTGTTCACGGTTTTATATGGTTCGTCGAATCTGTCGTTAATATTAATTCTGACTACGGCTGTTAAACCTCTTAAAGTGTCGGTGATTGTTTCATTTGTTGATTCAATTGTCTTCTTGTAAGTGTTTGTTAATTTATCTTCATAAATATGAGTGTAATGGGTGCAACGCCACATACAATGTAGAGACAGTTCATCATCATCTCTGTAAACGTGTTCATGAGCATGGACATCTAAGTGGTAGTAGTGATATTGGTGAACATAAAAAACATTGAAAATCTTCTGAAATAAATAATTTTAAAGTTTTATGCAGCAATTTTAAAAATTATTGGAAAAGAGTCTTGTGTGAGGCATTAATAATTAAAGCGGTTAATCCAGCAATTAATGTTCAATAAAGTGACTCATCAACTTTTTTGAAAGCTTTTGTGTGAAAAAATAATTACATAATTGATTATGTAATTATAATTTTAACTTGTATAAGCTTAACAGTTAGAATCAGAATTACCTGATGATGATGGATATTCCGTCGAAATATATTGCGTTAATAAAAAAAATCATTTTAAAATGACATCTTTTTATTTTTAAAAAACAATTGTAATTATATTTAAATTTATCAGTCATACGAAATATTGCTTATTTGGATTTTTTCTGGATTTGTATGTCATTCGTTGTTACGATCTAATTTCATGTTCATGACGTCTATAATAAATTGAGTCTCTTTTGAAATAGGAAAGTATTCTTTATTAATACGTTGCTTATTTTCGGTGTTTATTCTTATTACATAATTGTCTTTGTATATTTTTGAAGTTGAATGTTCTGAAATGGTTGTTTGTACTTTTTTGTTATCTAACTGGGTTGAGTTTGATGTTTGTGTTTTCATGTCTTTTGTTTTGTTAAAGCTATTATTGTTGTTTATTATATATTGACCATTATCTTCTCCAATATCGGTTGCATGATTTATTTGAAGACTTTTTGTTTGGGTTTCTCTGGTTATTTTCCGGGTACGTATTATTTCTTCTTTTGTCGGTGATGTTATTTCTTCAACAGTGTTTATTTTAGTCTTTTTTTATTTTTTGAATTTATAAAAGGTTCGAATCCTCGGTTTCTGTGTAGATTTTTTTTGATTAAAGAAGCAAGGATATTTACATTTGATTGCTTTAAACTTCTTGTGATACCAGTATGTATCGAATTCTTCTTCTAATGTTGTTTTTAAAAACTTTAAAATTTCCTGTTTTTTTCCGTCTAATACCGATGACTTTATTTCTTTCTGGTTTTTCTTTAAAATTTTTGTAGCAAGTATTCTAGTATATGCGTATTTTAAATTTACCGTTGGAATTTTATTCTGTGCTTCAATATTTGAAGATTTGGTATCAATTTAGTTATGGATTGAATCAGGGATTGCTGTGCGAGTCGGGCAGACATATTTCCACGTAGTATCTCTGGGAAACTAAATATCTGTGCCGACAGATTATTGTACTACCAGTGGGCTTTCAATCCACTTTCAGTGTCATGGTTGTATGGAGTAATGACTCTACAGCCGAGTGGTCGATTGCATCGCAACGATCCAAGGTTTCTAATCTTGGCGAGGGGTGTTGTGAAGCCGGTTTGCCGGTTACAGCTTAGGCATGTAAATCCCCCCATGGGGGGAGTACCTTTTGAAGCCATAAGCGTCTCAGACCTTCTAAAAGGCCTCGGGGTTAATACCTTTATAGGATGAGAGGATCATGTGTTGAATGCTTATAGTACTTTTTTATGATATGTTTATATGAAAACTGGTATGACTTATCTTGTTTGATGTTTTGTTCGTTTGAGTATAAGAGTACGGTAATGCGTTTGTGCAGCTGATATGGTTGTATGAATGGAATTTAATTTTGTAAGGTGGCATGTTTTGTTTGTTGTGTGAGTGACTTTTTTCTAATTCTCGTTGAGACGAGTTTTTATTACTGATTTTTCTACTTCTGACACCAGAATGTAAAGGTGAGTTGAAAGATTTGTGAGTATTTAGGAATCTATAAACCTACCTTACTCAAAAAAATAAAAAATAATATGATTTAAACTCTTTAATTAACTATAAAGATAAAAAATTGATCACAAAGAGGAATGAGAATAATTTCTCATTAAGTAAAGTAATTTCAATAATTATAATTACTTTGCTTGTTGATAATACTTGTATTTTGATGATTGATTTTTGAATCGATAAGAGTTACGTTTTGATTTATTATGAAATAAATAGGTTGTCAGTTTGTAGTTATTGAACCAATAAAAATAAATTAGGTATAATAATGTTCGGATTTAAATAAATTTCGGTTAATGATATCTTGATTTTTATTGGAGTAACGAAAGACCGGAGTTTCGGTTTATTAATGTTAAATTATAAATTTTTTGATATTTGTACAACAATTTTTGCTTCGATAAGGATGTATGTCGTTGTTTTTCTTTTTTTTTGTTTTTGTTAATGACGATCAGTTAGTAGGCGAATAGTTAGTTGAAATAATTTGGTTGGAAATACAAATAAAAATGTAATCTTATATAAAATTATAAAAATAATATTTATGATAATTGCCTAGCAATTTACATTGATTATTTTTAAATTTTAATTTAAAATTATATATTTAATTTTATTAATTGGAAAGGAGGAAAAAAACAAAATAAAAAACTTTTCTTTAATTAATTTCTTTGTTCCTTCTACTTCTTTTGTTCTTGCCAATAAGTTCTTTATTAGAATTAATTTATGTCTTTTTTTTGTCTTTGGACATTAAAAGAATAAAAAAAGGAATAAAAAAGTCTATTTATAGACCAATAATCTCAAATTGCATTTTTTCAATTTCTTTTTTTTATGAGAATTTAGTTTTTTCGTTGCTATCTATTTGTTTCCAAAACAACCATGTTCATCAATTTATCATCAAAATAGTGCTTTAAAAGATTAATGGCTTTCGTGTCATTTATAAATACAGTATACAAATGGCTAGTAGAGATTATGATTTCTCGATATAAAAAGATTCTCGAGAAATCGAGAAATTTAATATTAATTTCTTGAGACATCTCAAGAAATTTCAAAAATAATATTTGAAATTAACGGTTAACTTGTTATTCATTGGTAAATACAAAATTCCGTTTTTATCGAATTTCTTTTATGCGGATTTTATTTAAAGCTGTTTGAAAAAATTTAGAAAATATTTTTTTACAACTAAACATACGTATGGCTTTTAGTCTTGGTTATTTATTTAAGAAAATAATTAACAGAAAACATGTCGAAATTATCTCTTCCATTATTTCCTTTTAAGTGATAAATGTAATATTCAATTCGATGATAAGGCCCACGCGACCTTAATTTGTTCATATAAATTTCTATAAAATTAAAATATAACTATATTTTACAAAAAATGAAAGTTATTGGATACTTTTATTATATTAAAAGTAAAATTTAAAAAAATAGTGTTTATTGAATCATCCGACAATCTTGTTCTTTTTTTTTACTATTTTAGATGTAGTAGAAAAATTACGTTCATTTTGAGTCGACGTTGTTTGAATGATAAATACAGTCTCATACAATTTCATTTAGAAACGGTGTAATTTATCCAGTTATTTCGAATGAATTAATTTCTTTCGTAATAGAATCAACATTCTTTCAGGAAACGACTTTCGGTTCCGTAGCTTTTCGAATTGAAACTTATTTTTTCTTAATGACGTGGCTACATCACTTTCTTATCATTATTGCTAGTATCCTCATCAAAAACTCCTGAACGTTCTAAGAATAATTTAATGGTCTTCATAATTTCAGCTTTTCTACATTGATTTAAAAATCCGCAACGGTCATTGTTATTTTTTATTCTTAGGTTATTTAAAAACCTCATTACAGATAATTAAGCTACATCTCTTTGAAATTTGGTCATTTCTTCCAATAGCAATTTTGTTGATAGGTTCAAATTATTTTCACTTTAGGGACTGAAAAAGGAAATTAAATTTCCCGTTAGCGCTTATTAAGTTAATATCTTGCATACATAATGCTTCCACTGCACTTTTAACTGCCTTTCAAGTAACTATAATTTCAATGGCTTTAGATTTTAGTTTTTAGACCTAAATTAGTACGATTTAAGTCAAAACTGGCCTTTCAACTGAATCATTCAACAACAAGTACCTTTCAACCATATTTTCATACTATTTCATCTGATTCGGCAATCAAAGAATGACCACATTTCTTTTTGTTTTCTTTTCATTGCATAATTCTACAAAATGGTTATTCTCACAGGAGAATTATTAAATATTTAAACTATTTTTCGAATATTTGTAATTGTTTTACTCAAATCATCATGCGGGTTAGAAAACATGCCATCAGAATCTAGTTCAAAATCATTATTTAAATGTATTTTGAAATCGTCGTCAGAATCATTGCTTTTACTGGAATTCGAACATATTCCATCTGAATTAGAAGTCGTAGTTCTTATACTTTTAATATAAATAAATTTAACTACAGTCAAATGTATACTTTGATTGTAACACATCTATATAAACCCTTAGCCTACCAAACTTCACCATAACTTTTATACCGTCTGAAATTATCCAATAATATCCTTCTCCAAGTACGAAGCAAATTCACCTATTTTTTTCGTTACGTTATCAGTTATTTTCTCTACTGAATTACTGCCATGAATAATTAAATATAATTTTATAAATCAATTAATTATAAATTTTTAAATTAGGTTCACATTAATTGAATACAGTTTTTGTACGTATATTTTGACATATATACATCGCTTATTTTGTACACTTGTCACTCATTAATACCTAAGTTTACCTTTTGTTTTTTAGTACATGACATTTTTTAGATACTATGGATGATCTTTAAAACCTTGCAGATTCAACTTCTTTCTTATAAAATCGGATTTTATAATTCTAAGTCTTGACATATTATCAAATGTAAGTAGTTTTAAAACAATTTCCAGTACCTATTTTTTCTATTTTCGAAAAATTTATCTAACGTTGTTGCGATGGATCAGATTGTTTGTCTATTTAGCTTGTTATTTTCTCCTAATTCTCTTATTATTTTTTTGTTTTACCTCTAAACATCCATGTAATTCTCTTATTTGGAATCTTTTTGTAGACAACCATTTTTTACAATAATTCCATGTTTCTATGTTTTGTCAGCGCTTCTTTTAACCCCTTACAGGATGATTTTTTTCTGAGAAATGGTCATAATCTGACTATTAACCACGAAAATCGCATTGTCAATGTCCATAATACTCGATATCGTAATAAATAAATAATAAATAATACTAGTAATAAATATTGTATTACACTGCACCTATAGCCGTCATTATATCGGTTGGGTCAGGATCGCACGGCGCACCTATAACCGTTTAAGGGTTAAAATAAAACCAACAATTTACATATACTTTTATCAATTTTTTCAGCCATTTTAATGGCTTTAAGCATACAAAAATTTAGTAAAATACAATTTTAAAATAAAAATTTTTATTTTAATGTATATTACTTTAAAAAAATGGTAGTGATGAGTGTCATTGTCGACACCAGTGAAGTCGGTATCAGTTCTGGTATTGTGAATGTGAGGTCTATGTTGGACAGCTGAAATGATTTAAAAATTAGAATTAATTTTTCTTCAAAAAAATTCAAAAGTACCCGTGAGAATAAAATGTATTTATAATAATAAATACAATTAATTAATTCACGTTAATTTTTTTAATAAATTTAAAACATCAAAACTGTACTATCTACTTTTTAAAAAATTTATATCACCTAAACAAAACTTGGTATACAAATGCATCTGTATGATTTAATTTCATTATTGGAATGGTTGGATATTGAAGTAACCTAATGTATTCTTCAGCATTACAAGTATTTCTTAATATTTTGTGGCAAATTAAACCAATTGACATAACCATTAGCCATACTAGGACATCACCACCCTCGCATGGTCTTACTATTCTTTTGTTGACTTCAGAAACTGTACAACATGTTCCCCATTTATCTGGACCATCGAGTGAGAATCGCTTTTCGTCAGAAAACTCAGTTTGCATCCAATCATGTTTATTTGTAATCCAATTTGTGATAATTGAAATTCGTATTTATTTATGCTTCTTGTTAAGCGGAATAACTTTTCTTGGAAGTCTGTAATTATACGAATATCTATTTAAATTTCTCCAGCAAGTAGATTTAGATATTCTTAAATTGCAATTTCTTATGATTACAGTTGTAGTCACCTTTTTCACTTGACATTTTAATGAAAAAACCTCACTATTGAATCTATATTTTTGAAATCCAGCAATCTTTTCTTTCGGACCTCTTTTATTTTTATTTCTTACTGGTTTGTGTTTGCATAAATTCACTGCACTCTGCCTGGAAACATTTATTTCGTTGGCAATGTCTTGATAGGATCTTCCACACATTTTCATAGATTTCGCAATTTCTTTAACTTTATCTAGTCACATGGTTTTAAAACTGCCTTCAAAACGGCCTCACTTAGCTAAATATTTCATAAAATAAAAAATTATAGTACTGAACAATGATTAAGTCAAAATAACTTACTATATTATAAATTATGAAACTTTAAAAATTTCCATATTTTGTTATTTTTAAATATATACATTTAATTTAGTACAACAAATGTGTATATTTATGTTATTAGCAGTGCTTTTTTTGTAAAAAAAATAGGTGCCGGTACTAGGGTGAGCATATTTCTATTCTGCCATTCAGGGATGCTATTTTTGAAGTGGACGAACAAGAGTGCCGAAGGCACCTGAGCGCGAGCGTCGAAGACGCTAAGCTGCCCGCGATTATAATTTTATAAATCAATTAATTATAAATTTTTAAATTTACTCTTTTAATGTTTTAAATTTAAATTTGTTTTATTTTAAAATTTCTATTCATTGTGTTTAAAAACAAGCGTGAACTTATTAATAATAATGACGTCACATTACGCGCGTGTTTATAAATA
>MQRK01232571.1:2348-14279 GCA_001938485.1 Girardia tigrina | reverse complement strand
TCCCTTATATCTAACATCTAAATTCATAAATAGGATAGGTCCTTTTTAAATTTTGAATTGTAAATTGTAAGAATCGTTGTATATAATTGAATAAATCTTTTACAAATAACCTCTTGTTTTATTTTCGTGTTTATAACAATTCACCCCTAATATACCAACACTACTACAATCATACCGGAACAAACTCGCCTCCTCAACTCCCCTCAACATCTTATAGTTATAACCTATATTACTATACTCAGGTTATGCCGATACGTGCAGTTAATAATTCGTTACCATTATATACAAAATTAAAAATAAAATAAAAATAAAAAAATAATAATAAATTATTGAAGAATACATATTTCCGAAATAAAAAACGGCGTAAACCCAATTACAATAATCATAAAAAATAGTAAAAATGGAATTCAATAAATGAAGCCAATAAAACAAAGGTTACCTCGCAAAGCAAAAGGTTTCTTTTTGGGTTTTCCTTTCGAGTGATATCAATGGTAATTAGCAGTCCTCGTTCCTCTCGCAAATAAAGAATTTCCTTTTGGTTCTTCCTTCCGAGAGGTATTACCGATAATTAGCAGTCCTCGTTCCTCTCAATAAATTGAAATTTTGAATTCTCCTCTCGAGTGGTGTATGGCAAATAAAATGTACTTCTTTTGATTTGTCAAAATGTTTTACTACAGGTTTTGTTATGTTCGTAGTTCGAAATCAGTGGGTTTTATAGGTTGAAAGTTTATCTCTGGAATTGTTTACGAATGGAGCGGATGCCGCAAATCATTACAAATTCCGGCCTCGACTGCAAAATGAAACGGAAGCCGCGGAGAATGTCGTTCGTCCTGTTTACAGGATGTCGAATTGGCATCGTCATCAGGATTTGTAAGTTCGATTAATTAACCTTTGAAAATCTTTAATTAAGGTTTTTTGTTTTTTAGCGATCTGAAGCAGCGGACCGGAATCCGGACCCAGCTCATCATCCTGACAAGCTGGGAGCCCATTTACAAACACTTGAGGATAGTCGAGTTTGACTATCCTCAAAATAAACGAAATACGGGCTCTCGAGCGTAAGGAGTGTCGGGCTTGGGAAGGGATGAAGGCACTCTGCAGTTATGCAACGAGGTTGGTCGTAACATTCCTCCCTCCTCAGGTGAAATCTCGTCCCGAGATTCAAAGAGATAGTTATATACACAGGGTAAACGATACAATAGAGGAAGACGAAAGAAGAGAAGGAAGATAAAAAAAATAAAAAAAATCGGATGCAATAGATAATAATCTGTCACGACCCTTTTGTTTAAAACATTTTTGCAGACTCTGAGGCCCCAGTGACTATTAAGGGTCAGTCACAACCCAACCTCGAATTATCGGTAATCTACACTTAGCTGACTATTCTTATACTTCATCCATTATCTGATTGGGGTCGGACGTCTCTCCTCGCTCAACATCTACCTGGTAGTGAAGAGTCCGGAGGACCTTCGGGTTCGGATAAAGACGAGATGGGCGATGAGCCCCCACCTAGCGGAGTGTCGCTCGGGGATGATCTTACTTGACTCTACTTCTTTATATTTTACTATCGTGTGTGATACGTAGTATTAACTTATGGCAATGTTATGTCTGCAAGTGGCTTAGTGCGCCTGGTTGTTGTGTCTATATTGACTTGTGGCATTGTACGTTTTGACGGCGTTCCTGGAACTAGTTCGACAATTATTAAGTAATGCCGTCTCAATGTTGCTACCGAAATTTAATCACTCAAAGTTGTTAACAGCGGGCCTGAGTACCCAACAGCAGCCTTGAGTAACTCTATTTTACTCTTATTATGTTCATTCTAATTCTACTGGTACAAGTGTATTTATGTCTATGTCATCTATATCCATCAGCCTTACATAAATCAATTTCAACTCGATTCAATCCGTTATAGGCTCGTAAACCACATAAATCCTAAACTCTTCTACTCATTCCGCTTTCATTACATTATTCGCAAATCGGTTCTCTAAAATTCGGTCTATAAATCTTGTTGTACCTGGTTTATTTTATAATTATAGTCAGGATCAAAATGGCATACATTCAAAAGATCAAATTACACCTTTGAGATAAATTCATTAAAATGATTCGTATTTAATTGATCGTTTAGTTCATAAAGTAATTCTCTGGAAATATATCGGAATTAATAAAATTATAATTACCGTTGAAATTTATCAAATTTGTTAAACCAGGAAGATTCGACTATGAATCTAACTCGTAAAATTCATAAAATCGTAAGTAATTGTAAACTTATAAATTGTAAATAGTAAACTCAGAAAATCTTATCTACTACAACTTAAAATCATGATTATTACATTCGAGAAGAAAAAAAATAAAACCAAACTAAACTTTCCCCATTAAATTCTTAAGTTAACTAGATACAATTTGTGATTCTCAAAAAAATGTCGTGAGATAAATACTATAGTAAAAGCGAATTTCTGAAATCATCATAAAATCAATTAAAATATATTCAAATAAATTCGATAAAATTCCATTTGTTTGAATGTGTCATTTAAATATCACGTTAATGTTGATCAAACAAATTTGCTAATTAGTTTCTCTAATCAAATGAAATTTAATGGACCGGCGCGGAGCTATCTCGCCCAACGACTTGAGACCCGCGGGCCCCGGGTGTGGAGCCACGTCGTAACGGGGTCCCCGCTAGCGAACGCGGTCATGCTGACTGATTGCACGTCGAGAATTATGAGCGACGGTACGTCGTTTTCCCCAGCCGACGCACCAGGTTGATCGGAGGTACTTGACATACTAGAGGGGACGGCGGCGGCGACGATTTAGCTACGTTAAACTAAGGACTAAGCACAAATATATTCTTACACTGAGTAAGTAATTAAAGATGTAAATAAACGTAACAATAAAACAATAAGGACATAAAATCAGTAGTAATAATAATTATATTGAGATACCAAACAAATAGAAATAAAATTACATCGATATTATTAATTGTAGCCTCGCAGAAATGTCACGGTGATAGGTTGTTATGTTATGTCTGTTGCGTCTGCGGTTGTAGTTGGTTTTTTGTAGTTGGCTTTTGTAGTTAGTTTTTATTTTTTAGTTGGCGTTATTGGCAGTCCGTAGTTTTTAACTGCTTCTTTTATATTTGCAGGACACACCGGACTCCATTGCCCACCAATCGGTCATCGACAGTCGATTGTCTAGGTTTTTCCAGTTCTTCGATTGGATGGCCAAGTATGTAGGTCGTTTAAATTTTTGAAAATTTTGATATTTTCGTTTTTCATTATAGGATTCACTACCTGTGTGCCGACCTACATCTGCATGTGATGTGCCCGCATGCAGTCAATTGAGGACGTTAATGCTATTTTTAGCTCCGAGGGTAAGTTTTTAATTAGTCTTTGTACTTTAATTAATATTTTATGTTCTTTTACAGGGGTATATCTCTCCTCCTGGACCTGCTGCAAACTTGCGGGTGGTCTCCAGCTACGGATCTCGCTAAGATCTTCCTCTGAAGGGTCGGCTGGCCCTGAAGGTCCACCGGATTGCTCTATAGGTAATTTTATTAGTTTCGTCTAATCTTTTAATTAATTATTTTTCTTTTCAAGCTCTCTAACCCTTCCCGAAGCTCCTCATGACAGACACACGGGTCCTCAACGTTCTTTTGGACACACACATTTTTTTTTATTTGAATATACGTATTGTTTTTGCTTTTGTTATTGTTATTTRTTGTTGGAATTGTTGCTATATGTTATGGGCACATATTTTATATGAAAAGCGGGTTTCGACCGTAACAAATCACATAATGTCGATTAATTAATCACTGTTGTTCATTAAGTTTGCTATATAGTCAACATGCAATTTGATCCATTCACAATAATATAATTAGTTAGTTTTTATTTACAATTGTTCCCTTCGGTTATAACCATCATACGAATGTCCCGATCAAATTCGGTCGACATCCGAATCGTGGCGTTATCGCGTCGTTGTTGATTGTCCATACCGGTCGTTGGAACTCGAGGTGCGGAAGGGTTCTCAATCGAGTCGACATTCTCGGCTGGCTTGTCAACTCCATAAGCGTCCCTTCCCGAGTTGCCAGGTCCTTTAATTCACGCTCGGTCCTAGCTTGTGCTTCCTCTTCGATCTCTCTCTCGATATCAGTTTGGATTAAGTTTTGAGGACCTTTTTGTGAAGTGTAGATCATATCTCCAGTCAATCTTTTCCTCTGATATTCCTTTTTCCGCCGTTGATATCGTTTGTGATAAAGATGTAAATTGATCCCCGCTATAGCGACCAGAGTACCAAGGGCTCCTGCAATAATTATTACAATTATCGAATTACTTGTTCTGTGTTTTATCCGTTGGATCTTGACTATTTTTCTCGCTGCCCATTGAACTGATCGACTCGTAACATTTCTGACTTTAATATCTGACGTTCTTGTGGTTAATAGAACTTTCTCTCCTTCACTACTCATATCGGTATACCGGTATTCCACTGGGTTCAATAACTCTTGATTTTTCTCGTACACCTTCTCACTATACTGCGGGAGTAGTGCACGCCTTTGCTTCCCTTGGATCAGATATTCTTTATGATATATTGCAAAGTTCGTCTCCTCATACCTTGCCGTGAAGGTAACTGTTAGTCTCATCGGCGTACTTGGACCGATTTGTAAATAATTGCGACATTGCTTTATTAATGATACCGGTCTTGTACGATATACCAATTCTCGTTTCTTGTCAAAAGTGTGGCAATTTATTATTAATGGATCTCGTAGTTTGTTCGCCTGTCCGTTGTCGAGGCTCTGGAACTGGTTGATAATGTATATTCGTTCTCGTAATGAGCGCTGATATTTCAGGTAATAAATTCTATAAACCGCTGCTTTTAGTTGGTGTATGATCGGGTAAACTATTGTTTCGCCAAAAATGAGGACTTCTCTATAATCTCTGATAACCGCCTTTTTCTTTTCGACTTGAACTTCTAACATTCCGATTCGTATATAAGTGCCATTTCGTCGACATATTGTTCCTTCTCGATGATCTCTTCCTACGCTCGTACCTTCTTCTATCCCGCAGATAATAATGATTACTCGCTTTTCTTTTTTCAAATGACGTAACACTTGAACATTCCTCGACGTAATAGTTATTTCATAATCTTCTATAAATCCTAAGTGTACGTATGATTCATAGCTCGGTTCGATTGTTACCGACAAACTAATCCTTTTATCTGCCAATGTTCTGTTGATCTCTGTCGATTCTCGTAATAATTCGTAAGGTGGTAACTCGGTGCGGTGTACTTCCCATAACATTTGTAACATTTGTACACTTTCTTCCATTGTAACTAGCGATCCGTTGATATTGTATTCTCGGTAATAAATAGGAAACCGATGTCCATCCTTGTAACGGGTTTTCAATATTGCTAAGCGTGCTTTTGGATTCCCGAAATTTCTTAACCGTAGTGAATATTTTCTCTTCGGTAAATATTGTCCATAATATCCTTCTTTCAATATTACCCACATTTCATCTCCGTTCCTCAATGAGCTTCCCACTCGTATGTGACCCTGCTCCTTTCGTACAACAACTTTTGTTCGCTTTGACAAATTTAAGAACTTCGCTGTCGGATACAATAGCGGTAATAGCCATCGTTCGTTTCGATACCATGGGATAATCGTCCACTCTATTTCTTCTTTACTCACTTTGATGCTGGTGTGCCAGTTAACCGTACGTATCTCTCGTTCTGAAGTTGGTCTAGAAGAAGGGGTTGTTTGTAAAATTATTAAAACTGTGGGCATAGCTGCACTCCATTTTATAGAAGGTTTTTCACACTTAGGTTGCTCCATTATTATACAAACCCATTCTGGTGTATCTGTTGCTGATTGCGTATCCATTTGTACCTGATTGTATTTGGTTAATAACTTTCCCCAATGAAATTGATACACCGCGGCTTCGTTGATTGTTATTGTCATCATTGTCATTATCATCATTGTCATCATCCTTGAAGGCCGATAAATTGGGTTGGCGCGTGGGACCGTACGTGTTGATCTATTCATACATACTATCATGGTGATTGTGATCAAGGCGGACGCAACCGCTATGACACTTACGGCACCTAATACTGTTATCAAATTATCGTGATTTTCTGACCTTTTCGGTCGAGGTTTCAGAGTTATTTTCGCTGTTTTCAATCTATTCTTGGCTTCTTGTTGTAGCCATCGTTTTCGTTGTACCAATTGTCAGATTAGAAAGTCGATTGGATCTTCGGTTTCTTTTGGTATGCTTTTTTCCATTGATTCTGGTGTAACGACTCTTTTCTGTTGAAGTTTTTATGGGTTGCTGGTCATTATATATTTTATACAGAAAATTCTCCAATTTTTGTCCTTTTCGGTTAATCAACCCTGCATAAGGATCTGCTCTATATACACTATATTTGTAGTATTTTTCAACTTTTTCGGTTTTTGTTGATTCTGGTACTAATAAGGAATACTGCATCGTTTCTGCTGCGAGTTTCGTCCTTTCTTTTAGCATATATTCTGTACATGCTCTGTATATGATCCTTTCGAAGTCATCTTGTATTTTTAGTGACCTCACTTCGCTTCTTCTTCTTCTTTTCCGTTGAGTACATGATAAATATATAGGATTATATATTTTTGATCTTTGCGGTTGATTCTTGTTGACCGACTTACTCAATTGTGCCATTGTCGCCTCCAATTGATTTATTACAGGATAATACACAATATTATTCAACCACCAAAACTCGATATATTCTTGGTTTCGTCCTTTGATATGTGCCAGTATTGCAAATTTATTTAGTTGGTCCGGTTCTAATCTTACTGAGGCTTCGTAGCTATTTCCCATTGTTTCTCTCCATACAACAATATCGTTTTGCAAATCATTCGTCGTAATCATCATTACTCGACTCACATTTTTTGTTCCTTTTATCCGCATTCGTCTTCGATTCCATATGAACCTGAAATTTTTGAATGTACGAGTTCGATTCTTGTTGGTATCCTGTTCTTGTGCTTCGTTCCGCCTTATCGTCTGCAATCTAGTTTATAATAACTGGTATATTTCATCCTCTACACCTTGTGTCCATTCTTTCGGTTCGAGCAGCCGTACCTGCATCTTTCCTGCTTCTATCTGGTAAACTTCGTACTTGATATTTGTTTCTACGAAATCTTCATACTCATTGTTTGACTTCAACATTTTATTATATAGAAATATTATTTGTTCCGGATCAGTTCTGTTGTTAAATCTGGGTATTGTCATATTTGCGTGATGGCCTTCCATTGTCATTGCAGTTCCAACCGGTATTGATCGATAAACTATCCTTATATTTTCACCTTCTCCTAATGATGCATCAATTTGTATTGTTTCTTCCTTTACTCCGATATCTACTTCGATTTTTTGTATTTGATCATATTCCTTTGCATGTGTATATCTAATCATCTCTCGTTGCATTTGTTGTAGACAATCTACATTTAACTTGTGATTTCCTTGTTGGTCTATTTTGTAGCCTCCAACATCAGATAGCTCCCATTTGTCGGTATTCTCTATTTGAATTTTCTTCAATGTTATGATGTTGATAATTATCGGCCATCTGAATACTAAGGTATTGCTTTTGCTCCACTCTCGTTCACAATGAGATAAGATCAGATAAGATCTGCGCTCTTGTTACTGGGAATAATATATGTTCCATTGCCTTCTGAATGTCCTTTTCTGAATATATACCACCTGCTTCTACTTCGATTGGTTTAAATCGTACATGATTTGCGAGTTCCATTAATGAAAATTTTAACGCCTCTGGAGCTTCGGTTTTCTCTGGAAATCGGATCCATCTGCCGTTTATATTTCTATATATCGGTTGTAACACATTGGAACATGTCATATTAATAGGTATGAACTCTACCGGCAATGTTAAGCGTGTAACTGGTTGAAGGAACCTCGTAGCATTGTTATGCCAAACTGGCAATTCTTTATAACACTTGTCTCTCAATGGTTGCATTTCCACATCAACCTGGGTACATTGATAGACATACATTACTTCTCCGACATTCCTTCCGAATTGTCCAGGCTGTAAAGGTAATAATGGTATTACTGAATCGACATTGACTGTTGAGAATCCAATCTTCACTCTCAAGATTTCTATGTTTAATTTGCAGTCGTTCGCAATCATTTCCATGTAGATTTGTTCTGATTTTTGCTCCTGACGGTTAAAGAGAAAATTTAGTTTGTTATTTACGTCACTTTTGGTCTTCGGCCTTTCTCCCGCTCTCAGAGGACGCAGCCCAGGCTGACCACATTTCCACGTCAGAGGTTCTCCATGACCCCCTGACGCCCTCAGCTTCCCAGATCTCAATTTTCAATCAACCTGATCACTGAAGCATGACTCTCCGTTTCTGTTATTTAACGAGTTATCATGGCCTGACTGTACATTGAGCCAAACATTCTCTGTTTGACCGACCGGTGACCCAGTCGATAGCGATCCTGCTATGTCACTTCATAGCAGAACCGACGGTCTGATCCCCATCCGCCTTTGCTAACGGCATGGAAACTGTGACCGTTTTCACCGACCTTGCCTGTTCGCTCTGCAACCAAAGGCTAGGTGTAACCTGTCGGTTACGTACCACGTATTGCCACTTACTTCGCGTCGTTGATCAAAAGCAGTACGACAATACGCCGACTAGACGGTACCACAGTAGGATGTTCATTCATCCTTCGTTAGACACGAGGGCCTTCAGTCTCCTCCCTTGCACTATAATGGGGATTTATCATGCCCCTGGATACTTGCGAATCCACTGCCGTCTGTTAAGCGCTACCCTTTGAGGCGCCTACCCTCTCTGGTAACGCTTCCCATTTCATTTCTGTTGGGCCGACTCTGGCTTCTTTAACTTCGTGTACGCGAGTTGTACTTAAATAAAATCCTTTATAGTTGGTTGAGAACATAGTCGTATCGCATCTGACCACGCTATCTTTCTTTACGAATCTCATTCCAAGCATTTCGTCTTTTGATATAACAGCAATGAGAGTATCTTCCGTATCAAGTTTCACTAGCGACTTCTCCTCTTCCTTGAGCAAATCTTGCATATATTTCTCTCTCTCTTCGCGATTTCGAAATCGATGACTGTGACTTTTAAAATGATTTTTGTAGAACTTCCCTTGATATTCGTCAAAATTGCCTTCTCTAAGAAACATTAATGAACATTTGACCTTTGCGATCTCATAGGTTAATGTCGACAGTCCTGAGTTACAATATCCATCTTTTACTTGACAGTTTGGGTGTTGTTTTAAATAACCGGTCTCAGTGTCGTACCATCCGTCATATTCCTTTAATTCTGCTTCGTAAGTGTCTCGTACTACTTGGTGGTCTTGACCATCCCATGTACCTGATTCACAAGTTCCGTCTTTGCCTGTAATTTTTCCGGCTCGATATATTTTAGTAAAAGTGATTGCGTTCACGTTTGCGTCAATACTGTCCGTTGCTGATAGGGTTATTTTTCTTGTATAGAATGTGTCTCTACAGGCTGCGCCGGGTATTCGTTCCAATGTTTTGTCCAATCCGTCCTCCACTATCGATGATCAACTTCGATGTCCGCAGTTGAATATGACTCGTTGTCGAAACACAGTGCATTCTCGCAATTTTATTTTTTCGTACTCTGCTTCCTGATACACATAGTAATGGGTATTATTCGCTATAGATATAAAGGCTTGAGTTTCTGCTTCCGGACATTCTTCGGTGTCTAGTAATGAGTATTCTTGTTTTCCTACCTTCATGTTATCACAGTCCCATCCTAAAATGGCTTGTGCTACCGGTACTTGTGATAATAATTGGACCAATATGAGTATAAACTGAAATGCCTGATTAAGCTGGGGAATTCCTTTGGTTCTTCTTGATCGCATCATTTTCCTACACAATTCCTCTATTTGTCTCAGAACTTCATGATTAAGTTGTTCAAAATCTTCCTCTTGATCGGTACTATTTTCAATAAATTGCTCCCATCCACCCAATTGATTGATTCCTGGTTCGATATGAGTCCAAACTGGTCTTCACCTTACTTCCTTTTCTTTTTCAGCTCAACCTTTGTTTCGGTGGTGATCCGTAAAATTGTTCCATTCGAAGGGACTACTACCTTAAATGAATTTATTAACCGTCTCCCTGAGACATATTTTTCATTTATTCGCCTCCTGTAGGCTCAAATATATATTTCCAAGCGTCTCCCCGAGACGTAAAAGTTTTTATTTTAATCGCCTGCCGTAGGCTCAAATAAATTTTAAGTGTCTCCCTGAGACTCAAATTTTTATTCTCATTAATCACTTCATACAGGCATAATTATTCACAACATTTTATTAATGCAATAACTCTCTAAAATTTATTGTCTTGCAACATCGCCATCGACGTTATTATCAAAATAATTAAAGTTTATTTCAGACAGAGTTCGGATCTGTCTCCCATAATTTTCAATCAATGTTAATATAATTTTGGTGCGATTTCCATATTCTTTAAGTTTTTTTGGTGTGTTGTGCCAAATTTCCATTTTGTTTCCTAATTGCCCCTAAAGGGTACAACTGCCGTTGTCGCATAATTTGTAGGCGATCCTCGATCTTTTCTATTGTGTTCATCAATTCTTCTTGTTCATCCAAAAGTTTTGTTAAATCCTTTTGGGACTCTCTCAATTTTCTTATTAATTTTATTTTATCAATTTTCATCTCTATAATCAATTAAACATATTTCATCCGATTAAGCGACAACAAAGAATTTTTGATGTTATTACCAAAATATCATATTCTTATCTCAATATTTTTATAAAATGATAGTAAAAGAAACGCAATCACTATAACAAAATTTATTTAACTTTTGTATTATACGTAACTAGTTTGGTCATTAAAATATAGGATGCGGCCACATTCGTCTATTAGGTCCCTCTCCTGGATTCTAACGAAATATTGGTATCGCTCGTGGAACTCTTCAAAACTTCTTTGATTGAGGTCTGGACCAAATTGTATTAATTTCCTCCACAGTTCATCTAATGCGACTTTGACTTGATGATCCATCTCTTTGACGTCTTTAACGATGGCTCTTCCGTCGCTCCGCGTTTCCCATAGGCTTAGCAAGTCTTCAGCCTGACTTTGTAGCTCTTTTCTCTGAGCGGTTCATCGCGCTACTTGGCGGACCCTTCTCTCCAGTTCTACCACTTTGGGATTTCGTGGTGTTGGTCTGACAATTGCGACTGGTCTCTGTTTTCTTTCCTTCATACTAGAAAATACTTCATTAATTATTATGTATCACATATTGATCCAATTTATTATAAATGTTATTTAATGTTCCTTTTAGCTTAACTTTCCAATTGCGAAATAAAACGTAAATTTTATTAGTTGATCCCTCTGGCTTATAGTGTCTATAAATTGATAATAAAACAAGAGATGTTATTACTGTTCATTGCTCCCTGTAGCCTAATATATCTATAGTATAACGAGGAGAAAACGTGATTGCCGTTCTTAGCACCGTTTAAACAAAATTTCTCATCACGTAATTACTGTTACTTCTCGTGGATACGTCATAATAAAATGTTTTTCAAAATATGTTTATGACCTTAGTCGTAAATCGTAATTGTCATTTACTGTTTCATAAATATTTACATAAAATAAAGCATCTAAAATCACAAATTTTTATATTCGTCCAAAGACCTAATTTTAACGAATTACAACTTTCCTTTGTTAGATTTCAACGGAGGTCGAAGCGTAATAATTCGCAAACCCCCCAGAAATTTAAAAAAAGTAAATATGAAAGCATCAATAGAACGCTATCGCAAAATTTTAAATATCGTTCAGGTAAGCAATAGTGTTGAGGTATGATATTTGATTTAATATAAGTATTTTAATTATTTTATAATTTGTTTTAATCTGCATAAGTCAAATAGTAATATTTACTTTTTACCTAAAATAAATATTATATATATAT
>MQRK01232569.1:14435-24904 GCA_001938485.1 Girardia tigrina | reverse complement strand
TTTAATTAGTAAGAATCAAAGAAAATATCAATCATCCATCTGTGTAGGAGAGGCACAATCCGAATCAACATTCTACATGCACAATATCAATACACAATTCAAAACATTCCTCACAATCCGTAAGCAATTACCCTTTCATTACCATAATTGTCCTTTTTATGACAAAACAGCTCATATTGTATCAAAACTTGAATCTTTATTGAGCAAACATTTATTTCTCGTTTCGTGATGAGCAATTTCATGATATCTCCGACATCTACTAATTCACGCATTTGAGCTTCTTTAGCTATCTCTATCGTTGACGCTTTGTATCAGCATAGGATCAGCCAGTTTCTGGTCTCTTAATTTGTATGTCAAAACCTTTTCACTGATGTTTGAAGTTTATGAATATATGTTTGAATATTTTCAAATTCTCGACGATATTGAAATATGTCTTCAAAGGTTGTGATTATATCTTTAAGTCTTTTGAAAGCTAATCGTTTACTGTGTTCGACGAAGTTCGAAATCATTGACTCATCCAGTCCTTCATTCGTATTCTTCAAATATTTATTCGTAAATCATGCAACAGATTAACTTGTCTTGTGCTTCGTTTGGCTTATTAGTAACATCGAAATTCATTTACATTAAAAATATGTCAAGATCATCTTTATGGCAGAACATCTTTGGTAACAGACGATCTGTTTATACATTTGGCATGGCTAACTGGGTTGATTTAAAAATAATTATTTTCTTCTGTTTAAAATTAAAAATAAAATTTTTTTAAAAGATTTAATAATAATACAAAAATTTATTAAACAAATAATTTCAAATATTTAATAATAACTATTTTTTATGTTTAAGTTTCTCACAAAATAAAAAATAACAGTAAAAGACATGATAATAATTATTATTCCTATGATTATCATAATAATTATTATGATTATATCATTATTATATTTAATAATATTATCATAATTTTTAAACCACTTTATAAACATATTTTCATATATTTGTTTAAATATCAAAAATATTGTTAATTTGTGTCATTAAATATTGTTTATGTAAATTATTCATTTTAGTCAATAGAATCTTTACTCGGAACGACACAGATAGAAGAAGATAGAACGAGAGAAGAAACCGAAGAGAAAAGAGATCGAAAAACATTCGCAACAGAAAAATATGAAGTATCATTTTGATTTTAGTATAAAAATATTTTACATTTTCATTTTTGACGAAATTTCTGAAAATTGAATTTACAGAAAATCTTTTATTTATTAAGTGTTATTTATTTTGTACATGATTTATTTTTTGGACATTTTTATTTTCTCTCTTTTTTCTATTAAAAATCCGTTATCACTATCTTGTTTTCATGTATTCTCTTCAGTCGTTTATATTTCTTATCGTGTTATTGATGGGTGAGGTGGCCGTATCGAGCGCGCTCGAGTAGAGATCGAAATACATTTATTTGAATTCAATGACGGTGTATAATATTTACAACCATAAAGCAACGACGTGCATCATTTCGAAATTTTCTATGTTAGTAACATGTCATTTCTGTAAATGTAGAACGTGTTTTACTAGGTGATCTATTAAAACGCCTATGTGTTGACCGTTGTCATGTTAAAGAAATTTGATTAAGAGATGCCGTAAGCTGGGTTATTGTGTCGTTTAATCATTTGGCTTTTTCTTGTAATTTAGTTATCTCAGATTTCTGAGAAGCAATTGATGCGGTTATAACCGGAGAAGAGCAGTTCTGTTTTAGGACTTCAAAAGAATTGTCGGCTACGTTTGCAATTTCTGTTAAAAAGAGAGTTGGTGGTATGACAGTTAAAAGTAACTGAATATTAGCTGGAAGACTTTGGATGAAGAATTGTTTGAGTAAATTATCCTCTTGTGTTAACGTAAGATTGATATAAGTCAACTCTGTTTTAGCCTTTCGAAGATAATCTGAAGGTGTTTGATTTCCTAATTGGTTAGCTTTAAAATATTTCAGGATTACTTCTTGTTGTGACGGATTTGTGAATTTAATTATAGCTTTGACCAATTAAAATTAATATATTGACCACTTTCAGATAATTAATGTAATCAAACATCACACTTTAATCTCAAAATATCTTTCTATCGAATTCTATTTTTAAAATTTTTTAACAGCAATTTTTCTTTTTTTATTTAATCCTTTTATATTTTTTTATTTTCACACAATTAACATTCACTTAATAGAATGAGGATGTTCGAAAAGAGCGATTATTTTTCTCGGATATATTTCTGAAAATCGCAAAACAAAAAGAAGTAACAAAGAAGGACAAAGAAGCGATCGGACATATAATGAGAGATGAAGGGTGGATATTTTGTAAAAATCGTTCATGCAAATTATTTACTGATTTAATCAAATATTTGGACCAACTGTACCCCCGTGTGTACGAGGAGCCAGTCGCAATGGCGATCACGGAGGCCTGCCTCTTCACTCTAGGGATTATGCCTTATCATATTCTAGACAGACATGAAGTCTTTCAAGAGACTTTTATACGATATATCTACGGAGACTTTTCAGAGGAGATAAAATTGGCAGCGGTTATTGCAAATGATCTTTGGGGTAGACAAAATACGAACACAGAAGACGCTTTGATGTTTCTGTTACAAATAATCAAAACATTCGACAGTGTAAATAAACAATACAATAAAGATAAAGATGGTGGACATTACATGGGGTACGAATGGTCGGAGATAACAGAGTGCTTTGATGATTTACAAAAGGTAATTTATTAGTTTCCTCAGTTAATATTTGTATTAATGAAATGAGAATTATCCATTCATATTTCTTTGAGTAACTCATTTTATTTAATATTTTTGAATAAACGCTCCTTTTACTCACAAAAAACAAGTGTGAACCATCTCTCAAGTTTACATCGGCTATTTTATCTTAATGTTTTTACTTTGCTCTCGAACAGAATATTCGTGATGAAAGTCGCTGTGATAAAACATAATAGAGGACTCACGCGAGGAGAACGAGCGGCATCAGCAAGTCAGTTAAGGGACACTGCGATGATTGCAGTCATGGACTCCACCAAATCTTATATACGCATACGTCCGTGGAATGATCTTTTATAGTAGCACTGTGACGCGGGCGACCAAATATTTTCTAAGTGGTCTAAGAACACGAAGAGTTTATGTTGAGCACTAAAATTCTAAAGTCATGTCGAATAAGAGAACACGAGATAATCGACTAGAATGAAGGTGTTAATACGGATTAGTTATCTTAATAATAGAAAGACAAGATTCCTCTGCAGTGTCGCATGTCTTTAAACCAAATCATCCTGCAAGTTGCATTTGACTGTCGCTAGAGGAAGTACTGTAGGAAGCTAAATAGGAATGTTTTACTACTACTGGAGCATGTTTATTTGATTGCCTTATGGAAGTATTCCTCCTGGCAGCTTTAACATCGCTATGACTTTTGCATTCCAATTTGTGACGGCTTTTAATAATCGAATAACACGTCTTTTTATACGTTTTTTTGTTGCATCTTTGCCGGTTGATATTCCAGGAGTCGATGGATTCACAATCGCGTACTGTTTAAGAGTTAACATCGTTCATCTTCTTGCGCAGCACAATTTGACTAAAATAAGCGACTCCTTGGAGCGTCGATGAAGAGCGCTTTCAGTAACTCATATTTATCGAACTAATGCAACGATAAACATGGAACTCGAATTCCCGAACACATTCTTCTTGTCGTCTTCCTTTCTCTGGTGCGACCGAGCGAGTGATGTTTTGTAATACTCAATATAATTAATATAATAATAATATTATTTTGTTTTGTCACAGGATTATACAATGAAGATTTGTCGATCATTCGATTCCCGTGACGGTAATATTTATAATTCCATAATAATTATCATTCGTATAATCTCACAGCGAAATATTTGAGCGATATTCTGCGTACAATTTGCGATATCGGTCGTATTGAACATCATTTTTACAGTAATGGTGTTAATGAATTAGCAAAAGAAACTATTAAAATATTTATGAGCAAATTCAAACAAAGAATAATGAATACATTCAAACAAGAAATAATGCGTATATTCAAACAAAAAGAATCGTTCGACTCAACAGAGAGAGATGTAATAAATTGTTTCTGCAATTCTCTCAATATTGTCGGACAAATTTGTCTCAACGAATTATCGAATAAAGATATAAATTATATTTGCGAGACGATATTTATTTGTTTGAATGAACTCGAAGAATTTATTAAAACAAACATTTATGCCGTCCGAATAGTCGAAGTTTTATTATATTGTCTTTGCAATGTCGTCAAATGTGAGATCAGAAAGCACAAATATTTGAAGAAGAATGCTGACATTGAAAGATTGTGGAGATTCTACAGAGATTGCTCGGCATCAGAATCAGTGAAATTGGCAGCGGCAGTTTCTTTTGTGTCCCTCTGTCAGATGAACGAGAGTCAACGAGGAAGAAACAATCTCGAGGAAGTAAAAAATTATTTGAAGAATATTGTTGACGAAATGAGAGAGAGACAAACGGAAGAATATCGCGGATTCTCTCTACAGGAAATAGAAATTGTGGCAGAATACGTAATGAATATTTCTATATTTAACATTCAAAGAAACCTTTCTTTTAATTTTTATTTATTTGCTTATATAAATGCTCAAATAACTTTCATCTCGAAAACTCATCATCACAAAGATTGAAGTATTGTATAAAAGAATTAGGAAACATGGTTACTGGAATCCACATCGGTCAGACATGCACTTTAAGTCTTAGGTTTACCATCTCTAAATTTTTAAACTCTTAGATTATCGACGCTCCATCCTCCTCGGCGTAGAGACGTTCTACATTCTTGTTTTCACGTACTATTTCTCATGTGCCTTTTCACCATAATTTTGCTACAAATTGTGTTGACACATGTTGCTGAATCAGATTTAGTTTAAATTTACAAACGTAAAGAGGTGCACGTTGATAGATGGAAAACTTTCGAATCAGCGCTCTTAAAGAAACGACGAAGAAATTTAAGATGGAGATAGTCTATTCAAGCCCTTATCACCACAACACTAACGGGATCATTAAAAAACAATACAGAACAATAAGAGACACCATCAATATAAGATTAAAAGATGAAATGCATAGAGATTGGGTATAATGGTTTGCAGAAATAGAATTCATGTTAAACGGTACAACTCAAGCAGCAACTAGAATATCTCCAGTCGAAATAATCTTCGGAAGAAAACTCAGACATTGGTGGAAGAACACAAAAGAAGAAAAAAGTGGAGAAAAAGAAAATAAAAATGCTATTGAAACAAAGCGAATATTTCAGGTCGGAGATAAAGTATTTATAAAGAAAGTTAACCTATCAAAAGATGATGACCATTATATGGGACCAGCTAAAATTATAAAGCAAAGACACGAAAGAAGTTATGAGATACAACTAGATGACGGCAGGATCTTGATCAGAAATGTAGAATGGCTAAAGTCATTTAAACGGAGGGGGATGTGAGGAATATTTTAAATTGTTTGAATGTGTAAATGTAGTGATGCTGTATGTTGGTTTAAGTATGTTGAATTTAGAATGGTGATTCTCTCAACCAGATGGAAATTGGTATTTTCTTTATTTAAATTTAAAGTGATTGACTATTCGAACATAATTAAAGTAATCATTTTATAAGTTGATATTTTTAATTTAACAATTAAAATTAAGTTTAATAATTTTTAGTAAAATTTAAATTAAATGCATTTTTAATAATTTGATGACATTTTTATTATTTTGGGATTTATTGAGAAATGGTAAAATTTATTATTTTTAAATAATATTAATTAATATATTTAAAAAATGACTTAGAAAAATTGTTCGAATAATCATGATTAAAAAGAGAAATAAAAAAACCAATTAGAATAATGACAAACGATGAAAGACTTTCTGAGAGTCATAATGATTCTAAATGTGGTTGAAATAAAAGTTCAAACGCGACTTGTGTAAATGTTCTTAATAGTTCCAATAGAGGCACTTGAAATATCATTTGGAGTCTTAAGTAATAGTTCAAGTTAAGAATTTACTCCTATTTTAGATTACTTTGAAGATTATTATATATAAAGAATGCTGAGTAATAATGTACGCCGCCAGCCCCTTTTCGCTCGGGTCATTTGTTTGTGTTATTTGAGAACAATAAACAATGACTGCAGGACAAATAACTTTGCCGAAGCTGCCCACAGAAAATTAAATAGAGAATTCGGGGCAGACCATCCTTCTCTTTGGAAGTTTATAGATGGATTGAGTAGGGGTGCGGAACTAATTTTGCTAAAGAACTAATTTCGCTAAAGAATTAATTTCGCTTAAGAATTTTAATTCGCTTAAGAATTAATTTCGTTAGTGGACTAATTTCACTAATGCTGATATTATTTTGGTTATTATTAATACAACCCGATATTGTGGAAAAAATTAATTAATTCAAAATTGTAAAAAAATTAAAGTAAAATTGTAGAAATAGGTAATGTAAGTAGCGTTTATGCCACTTTCATTATTATCAAATTCCGAAGTCATAATTTAACACCACAAAATTTATTTTATGATATTTTTACTCTACTTTTTAATTTTTTAATTTATTTCTTTTAAATTTTCAAATTAAAAAATAATAAACTATTTTGGCGAAACTTAAATTTAAACTAACCCCTCATAGGTAAATTAATGAAAATTTTTGAAAAATAAAGTTAAATAGTAGAAAAGGTAAATTAATTAAAAATTGTAAAAAAATAAAGTAAAATAATAAAAAAAGGTAGTAGAAAAAATAATTTAATTTCGCTAAAGATTTAATTTTGATAAAGAATTAATTTTCTTTTAACTTTATTTTTTTTAAGAATTAATAAAATTTAAAACGTTGTTATGGTAGATCAAATGTCATATTCAAATATTGGTCATGAAGTTGTAAAGGGGTTGCGAAAGAATTCCAAACTGTATCGGGCAAATTCTTTTTTGTGTTATAATAATAAAGTGTAAAAAAATAGAATTGCATTAAGGTGTCTCAAGTAGCTCCCTACAGGCTGCAGTAGTAAAGAATCTATTACCATTGATACCAATGAAATTATTATTGAAACCTGTCATAATCATGAACCTAAACTATATGAAACCAATAAACTATGAAACTAATGAAAGAACTGAAGAAGGAGCTAAAAGTTTAGTTCGAAACAATATCAGAAAGTTTAAGACAGATTTTTTATAATGTTTGCGGGTGTACTCAGAAAAAGTTGCAACGAGAATTTCTTTCCCTTTATTTCTTTCTTTTTATTGTGCCAAAAATATTTTCTCAGTTGTTCATTATTTCAGTTCTACATGATCAAATAATGTTGCCATCATTTTTTTCTTGATGAAATCTAGGCAATATCAACATTACAAGTTGGTTATTCAGAAAATAAAAGATGTAGTACCTCAATTTTTGCCTTCATTGGCAATTGGTGACTTTGAAAAAGCTACAATCAGAGTATTTCGTGAAATATTTTCTCAGATTACTTGTCAAGGTTGCTCTATTTATTTTAAGCAGGTCATTGTAAAGAAACTTGGGGAACTTGGCTTAAAATATTTTTTCATTCGCAATAAAGAATTTAACCAGCTGATAAATTTGATAATGGTGCTTGGATTTTTGCCCTCTGATAAAATACGTACATTATTGTTGACAAAGAATAGAGAGTTTGCGTGTAAGAAATGAACTTAAAACTACTAGACAACATGATCCTAATATTCTATCAAATCTCTCTTCCGAGCTCAAAGATAGATTAATAAATAATGAAATCGCTCCATTCAAATTTCTTTGTAGACTCTTGAACATTTTGGAGATTGAACCTGCAATTCAATGCAATCAATACGTAATCAGTACAGTGGTCTTGAAGATAATCAATTTTGTGTCGAAAAGAAAGATATTTTGATCTTGCGTCACTAGAAAGAGCGCTTTTGCTTTATACTGTGAGTTTTCTATTTGAAAACGGACTCATTGGAGAAATGCGATCTCAAAATTCAAATGGATGATTTAGTTAATGATAAAATGAGTTTCACCAAAGATTTGAAAATGATACAAAACAAAATCAATTTTGCAAAACCAATTTCACACAATTATTTAGGCGACGGTTAATATTTTTTTGAAATTTTTGTCTTTAAAAAAAAGCGTCCACTTTTCTTTCAACTTACAAATCTTGAAAATTATAGTTGTGACGGAAAAAATATATAAATCTAACTTTTTAATTCATTTCCTATTTTCATTAAAATCCAGGTAAAATTATAAGTTTATATCACAGTCATGCTACTCTTAATAACTAATAAGCCACTATTATCTGTATGAGACTGTAGTAAAATCAAAATCTAAAAATAAATACCCAATAAAAACACAAAATTAAATTGAAATCTTATTTTAAAAATAGCTTGTAAAGTTAATAGTTTTAAATATTAAAAACTTTAATTGTATAATCAATCAATATTGATTCACAATATTAAATTTCAATTTTTTAAAATTTGGCTTAACGACTTAATGTCGTTAAGTGTATAATATAAATAATATAATACAAATAATATACAAATAATAATAATAATTACAAATGAACTTGAAAAAAGATGGCATTTTTTTATTATAAACAAATAAACGCCATTTAAAAATATATTTTGTGATAATATATTTCGACGGCTTAACCGTCATCATCAGATCACTGATTCTGTTCTTTTTATTGCTTTTATGTAAGAAATGAATGATTATACAATCACTTAAGTAAGTCTAATCGAAAACTCTTAACAAATATATCAAATCGGTTGGAGAATTAGTGGATCTCTTTCGGGAAATGAAAATTGCTGAGGAACGATAAATTGCAATTTTTTGCAAATATTTTGATTCAGAATTGATTATCGAAGCACAAGTGTCGGCCGAATTTAAGAGAGAAAAAGAAACTATCGAAAATTTATCGATAATTCTAAAGAAATTATTTGAAAAGAAAACATCAAATATGGAGATAATCGCTCAGCTTTTCACAATCAAACAGGGTAATTCTGAAGATATTAATTCTTTTTTGAAGCGAATTCGAAATGCAGCAGTAGGTTTACGTGATGACAAAGAGCACATGGCTATCCAAGCATTTATTAAAGGCTTGCAGAACAAACACCTGGCAAGTGCTTTGAAGTGTGTCAAACCAAAAACACTTCATGATGCTGTGGAATTAATAAAAGATATCAAGATGCCAGGAAAGGATGAAAGAGTTGCAGTTTATGATAATCAGTTATATAAACTCACAAAAAACTATGAAAGTGAAATAACTCAATTACGGAAAATGATACAGCAGCTAAAAACCGAGATCGAGATACTGCAGATAGAAAGGAAAAATTACGTCATCAAAACAAAGGAATCCAACAGAAATGTTTTAATTGTCAAGAAGTTGGAAATTTTGCAAGAGAATGTAAGAAGAGACGCTGTTTTACTTGCAATTTGAATAGATTTTTCCCAAAAAAAACTAAGACATTTTGAGGAATTTGATGTAGAAGCCGGTGGGGGGAGTAAATGAATCCGAAATAGAGACAGTCAACGATCCGAATGAATTAGGTAACGAGATTAACGAACTAAACATGGTAGATAAAATTAAGAACTGCCCTTCATACAATAAAGTGAAAGGATGGAACAAAGAGAAGACACAAAAAATTATGAAGGATTATAAAGCAGAAAAATTATTGAATAATCATGTGGAGTTTATTAACGGTAACTGTTGTAAACCGAAATATGCAGTGAACAATTACGAACCAACCTTAATTTCTACCTCAAAAAATGAAAAAGCACGCAACAAGCCGATCGTTAATTGCGAGATACTGGAAAAGAAGATAAATGTTTTATTTGATACTGGAGCCGATTTGAATGAAATTAGTGAAGAATACTGGGAAAAAATAAAGAATGATAACCCTAATTTGGAAATTTATCCTAGTAAGTCTATAGTTAAGTGGGCAAATTGAAACATTGAAAAAGTCATTGGTAAAGTAAAATTGGAAGTGACTATAGGACCAACAAAAACAAAACACGTATTTAGTGTAATGAGATGTATATTTCCACATGTGTTTATCGGCATTAGAAGTATGAAGCACTACAACATTTGTGGAAATTCGAATAAAAATGCGATTTTCATTAATAATATCGAGGTTCCATTTATTTCTAGGATCATAACACCATCGGCTTTAAACTAATGTTATCCGCGTTAGTGAGCCGTAATGTGGATTACTATAGAGAAAAGGCTCGAGGGCATTTTTCGAAATTTGATGTCATACTACCGAATAATTTGCTTATAAGGAGATGGTGAATATATGGTGCAAGGAATAGCGGTGGATGAGAAAAACGTGCTTCAAAACAAGGTAAATAACGGATAACATCAAATAGTAGGTGGACATGAAATAGTAGGTGTAATGAAGTTTTCAAAAAAATTTCCACCTACTATTAAAATAGTAGGTGTATCGTTTTTAAATGATGTGTATGGTG
>MQRK01232569.1:3219-14287 GCA_001938485.1 Girardia tigrina | reverse complement strand
TTTTTCAAGTTTAAAACAAGTTCAAAACAAAAGCACCAAATAGTAGGTGTAAACCAATATTGGGCGGCTTTTCAATTTTTTTTCCACCTACTATTAAAATAGTAGGTGTCCTACTATTTTATGTTATCCGTTACTTCATTTTTATTTGTTGGAGACAAACATAATTTATCGAAACGAGATCTTTTGATCGGTGATGGTCTGGTAGAAGTCGTAGACGGAATATTAATGGAAGAAGGGGGGGTAAAAAAATTACACACTGGTATGCGAATGCGTCAAATAGAAAAGTTAACGGAGATCGAAGCTTTTGACAAAATAAATATGATACAAAATGTTCCAGAAGAAATGCAGAGAAGAGACATCGTAAAATCAATAATGGAAAAAACACGATGCACGGAGAATGAAGAAATAATAGGATCTCTGGAAAAAATTTTGAAAAAAACGAGTTAACGTATTCAGTACGAATAAATTAGATCTAGGTATAACTAACGTCATGGAACATACAATCGATACCGGTGATTGCAGACCGATTGCATTTAAACCAAGGTGGATACCACAAGGTTTAGAAGATAATGTAAATCAGACGATTAATGAAACGTTAAAAGCAGGAGTTATTAGACCAAGTGTGTTGAGTTGTGTTATTTATTTAGATGATGTTTTAATATATAGAAAGACAATAGAAGAACACAATGAAAGATTGGATAAATTTTTACAACGGATAGAAGAAGCTGGGCTAAAATTATCACCAACAAATGTAAATTCTTGCAACGAGAAGTCAAGTATTTGGGCCATATTATTAGCAAGGTTGGAATCAGGACAGATCCCGATAAAAAAGAATCTATTCATAAATGGGATTTACCAAATTGTAAGAAAGAGCTGCAAGAATTTTTAGGTCTTCGTAATTATTATCAGACTTTTATAAAAGATTTTGCGACAATAGCCGAGCTATATACTATATGCAATCCTGAGAAAAGGCTATGATCTCGGATGGACGGATGAAAAAATTGCAAGGTTTACGAGACTTAAAACGGCACTCATATCCCCGCCTGTATTGAAACTTCCTTGTCCAGATGTTAAATACATCTTGGATACAGATGCTTCTCATAATAGTATAGGTGCCGTGTTATCACAAATTCAGGAAGGAAAATAGCATGTCATTGCTTATGCGTCTAAAAACCTGACGAAAAGTCAAAGACTGTACTGTATAACTCGTAAAGAACTACTAGCAATCTATGTATTTGTTTTGCAATTTAAAAATTATCTTTTAGGATTCGAATTCGAAGTTCGTACCGATCACCAGGCGTTCAAATTGGAGATCTCCAAACACCTCGCAATATTGTATCTGGAAAGCAGAATTAGAGATATACAATATGACTGTCACATTCAGGAAAGGTAAAGAACATAAGAATGTAGACGTTGTGTCCAGATTACCACCATGTGAACAATGTTTATTACCACACGGGGATCCAAAAAAGAAACGAAACAACAAGGTATTAAGTGACAATGAATGGATTTTAGAAGAGTCGATAACAGACAATGAATCAGAGAGAATTTTGTGGCAAATTGCAGAAGTTGAAGATAACGAAATTCATATTATTAAACAGCTACTTCCTCGGAAACATTGATATAGGAAATCATCCAAACTGGATCAAAAGATATTAAGCATTTGTGGAATATACGAGAAAATATCAGGATAAGAGGTGATGCACTATACTTACTGAAGAATGATAAATATCACTTGATCGTACCAAGAGAAGCACAGGAGCAGCTGATACAAGCAACGCATAAACTGCTGGGGCACATTGGAATCGAGAAGACCGCAACGACAATCTCAAGTGATTATTACTGGCGAAATTTGCATGACGATGTTCGAGAAATTATTAGTAAGTGCAATATATGTGCTAGATATAAAGATGTAAATGGAAGATTTCGAGCACCTTTACAGAAACTGAAAACCAATGGACCATTTGAATTGCTCGGTATGGATATTACGGGACCATTTAAAGAAACAAAAAACGGCTACCGATTTATATTAGGAATAATATATTATTACTCGAAGTATATCTGTCTTGTTCCAATGGAATCTATTTCAGCAGCAGCAATATCAAAAGCAATATGAATTCATTGGATTTCAAAATTTTGAATACCCCAACAAATTCATAGTGACTGTGGATCGAACTTTAAATCAGCAATAATCGCAGATTTACGCAAACTATTGGGCATAAAGAAATCATTTTCCTCACCCTATTACTCACAAAGGGATGGATTAATAGAACGATTATTTAGGAGTGTCAAACCAATGACTGGAGTAATGATGGAAGAAAGAAAACATCAAGATTGGTCCGAAACAATACCTTTCGTTGAATTTGGGATCCGAAACTCTATACAAAAGACAACCGGTTTTACTCCTTTTGAGATATTATTTGGATTTAAACCAGAACTACCCTTCTTAAAGCAACCTGAGGAAGTAATATTTGCAAAATACAGTGATTATATGAAGAATCTCAAAGCAAAACTTCAAATAACCATGGATATAATATTGCAACGACTTAAGGAAAAAGGTGATAAAGAAAAAATTGATACAATAAACACCGTTGGAATAAGAAGTTAAAAGTTGGAGATATCGTTCTTGTGAAATCGAGACAGACATCTGATTTTGGAAAGAAATTTATCGGTCCTTTCAAGATAGAAGAAAATATAAATGATTTGACTTATATATTATTTAACGAAGCTGATAATAGAAGAATTCAAAGGAATTATAATCAAATTAAATTAGTATCACCAAGTTACGAGGAAGACAGCAGTGATATCAGTGCTTTTAGTGAAAATTCTATTACTTGTCGAACATCTGCAACATCCGGAAATAAAAAAAAATAAAAATTGACTAATCAAGAAGCAGACGAAAGAAGATTCCCAATCAGATCGACAAGAGGAAAAATTCCAATTAGGTTCCAGTGATAACGTCTATAAAGGAGGAATGTGTGATAATTAAAAAAAGTTGTTTTAATAATATCGATAAAAATATAACAAAATAGTAGTTGATATAGAAATAATTATTTGAAGTTATGAGTTCTATTCTTAACCACGAACCTAACATCTATGAAACACGAAATTCGCGATTATAACATTTTTTTAATATAAGAGATTAATTAATATGGTCAAATAAAAGGCAGCATTGTAAATGATATAAAATTATAAAGTTTATTTCTACCAATTACCGAAAAAATCCTATAAAAATTTTACAACAGATCCTCAACCGAATTGGCTCGCTCAATTGTCACTACCCCATTAAGATTGGAAATTCTACCATTTCTTGTATGGCGTATGCTGATGATCTGGTTCTCTTTGCCTATGATAAATATGCTCTAAATTATCTTGTACGTATTGCTTCGAAGTATGTTAAGGCCGTAGGGATGGAATTTAGAAGATCCAAGTGTCTTTATATGGATTTTCCATACGATGAAAAAAATATTCTTCTTCTAGACTCTCAAATAGTTCCACACTTGAAAGCTGATGAAGGTTATGTTTACTTGGGCAACTTTCCGTCATACATCTGAGCAAGTGATTGCTGCTGTTGTTGCTGATCTTGTTCTTCTTAAAAGCTCTGTCCTTTCTCCATCCCAGAAACTCCACGCTTATCAAACTTTTGTTCACCCGAAAATGATCTTCTATTTCCGAAATGCATATATCCCTTTTCCCGATATTACAGCCTGGAAAACTGGTTGGGAAATTGTGGTCCGGAAAGAACATAAGGACTTTCTAAATCTTTCATTGTGTGTCTCGAATTCTTATATTTACACCGACAAACATCATGGTGGCGTTGGACTAACCTCTGTCTTTGATGAATATATGGTCCAAACAATCACTCACAGCTTCTACCTTCTCAATTCTTCTGACAGTTTTGTCAAGGATGCTGTGTGGGTTACTCTGCAAAATGCATCTCGAAAATATTCCAGAAGGAAGATTTTTCGATGGATTAATGAAGGGTTTATTAATTCTGTTTGTCATCATTGGTAAAACAAAATCCAGCACGCCATTTTTTCACTTAAGAGTCTCGGCATTACCATTCGCTTTGGTGATGATTTTCCTTCTACTTGCATCACCATACGGCTCTACAATGCTGATTATCAGATTTCCTCCACTATCCGAGCGTCTGATACAGATAAGGTTGCTGAGTTCTTAGGAAAATGTTTGTCTCTCCCCTATCTCCACTCCTGGACTGAGCAGAAGAGTGCTGGACGTTCGGCGTCTGCCTTATCTCTCTCTTCTTACATGACCTCTGTTGTGTACAATAGTCAGCTCCCAAACTTTGAGTGGGAGTTCATTCAGTAGGGTCGCTCTTATACCTTGCCTATTAGTTGCCGTTTTGGAGAATCTGATGTTTGTAGGAGATGCCAAGAGAATACTGAAACTCTTAAGCATGTTCTCTGGTGTCGGTCCGGCTTGGCATACATTAATGCTCGTCACAACAATGTCGTTGACATTCTGACCTCCGAAATTAGAGAACACTGCAATGCCGAAGTCGATGTCAATCTCCGATGTCGATTCGTGCACTCTGCACTCCGTGTAGACTTGCAAGTCTACTTCCCTGAAAAGAGGCGAATTGTTGTTATTGACGTCAAGTGCCCCTTCGATGAGAAAGATAACTTGGATCGTGCCAATAAGGATAATCTAGAGTATTATCGCCCTTTAAAAGAGTCAATTAAAGAAAAATACAGCGATCATAAAGTATCATTATTTACATTCATTGTAGGAGCTTTAGGCACCTGGATCCCGGATAACATCAAAGCTCTCAGGGCCATCTTCATCCCCCACAGAGAGAAAGCAATTGCCTACGCTACCATCCGAAGCAATATCCGATGGAGTGCGCGTCAGTGGATTGCGTTCAATGACGAAAGAGACTCATCCAACCTGGATAAATTCCGTGACGATCCAGTTTATAATCCCAGAGCTCCTGCAATTGAAGGCCCAATTTTCGAAGAAGACACAGGCGAAATCAATGAAGTAGCTGTCGTGGACAGCTTCCAGCTTCAAAGAAGTGGCGAACGATGAAGCTGAAGGAAAAAACAGCCAATCCCGATCAGACTCAAGTCCCTCTGCGCGGGCACTAAAAAACCTTTGTTTTGTAATAAATTTTTGTACAATTAAGATTTAGATTGTTGAGACTGATTACACATGATTTAATCTTTGTGATTATTATTAATGATTTACGATTAATCAATTTTTAAAGACGAATTTTTGATAAAATTGTTTTGAGACGAAATGTGCAATCGAATTTTAGAAATAAAATTTAAAATACAACTTTAATGATTGACCTGAACATTTTATAATGGGCCCACTCTGAAGAACAGCAACAAATAACAGACTCTGCTACCACCGGCCAGACTCTGGGGACCCCGGGGACGCATTGAACTACCATCTTCAACTTTATTGAAATTCTTTTTATAATTTAGAAATTAAATATTACATAAATATTTTTATTGTGTATAAGTGAAAATATATCATTGTTAGTTTAGTCTGATGATGGAAGTTGATCCATCAAAATTATTGACCATATATTAAGATAACGTTTTTCGATTTTTTAAAACAATATAAAATCATTTGTTAAATATTTATATTGATAAGTTATATTTATGTTTAATATTAAAACTGAAATGTTATAATTTTGAAAAAATAATCCAAATAATCGGAGTCTGGATAATTCGAAATTTACTGTAAAAAAATACAAATATTTGGTATTGAATAATGTAAAATAAAGACAATGAAGTCCTTAAAGAGGTCAAACATAACCTGTAGAAGAAGCATTCAAAGGTCTCGTCAGAAATGATTCTCATTATCTTTCTTGGCCAAGACCAATTTGCTAGAGGAACATGAAAGAAATAAATTAATTTTTTTAATCATTTACATAATAGTTTATAATTTATAAATTTATAATTCAATTTTATTTGTCGACAGAGTTCTCGAGATCTTCGAACATTTTTCTTTGAATTCGTTAACAAAATTCGTGAGACAAAAGAAGTGAAAAATGACGACAAAATGCTTCTGAGACATTTACTTGATCTTCCAAGAAATAAGAAAAGAGAGCATTTGGAAGCATTTTTTATTGTCATAAAAGAGTGTATGGCTAAACAAGACTCTCAAGTGCAGGAGGATCCTGTTTCGATTGTGATCATTGAAGCGTGTCTCTTCACCCTGGCCATCATTTGGGAGAGAGTTGAGGGAATTAAAAATTATCAATTATTGAAGGATCTCTTTAGGAAATATTTTTATGGAGATTTTTCTGAGGAAATAAAACTTGCAGTGGTTGTAGCAAATCGTACGAGATACAAATCATGTATTAAAGAAGAAGACGTTTTAATGTTCCTGTTTCAAATATTCAAATATAACTTCTGTGAAAATAAGGAGAAAATAGATGTGAAAAAAGAAGATTTTTATAAAGGATTCAAATGGAAAAAGATAATAAAATGCTTACGGATGACACTGGAGGTGAATATTTTGAAATGTATATATAGTTTAAATATAGCCATAAGTCTTCATTTTGTAACTGTCAAGGTATATATATAGGAAGAGCCTTAAAGTTTTTATTAATGTTGTATAGTTCTGTGTAAGACGAAAAACGCCAGGGGCTGGCTAAATGGTAAACATTTACAGGCAACCATTTTTAAGGTCCTTTTAATATGTGCCTGAGTACTGAGTCTTTCTTCCATACAATTAATTGTCCATAAGTCATTCTTTTCAAGAAGGCTTGTCTAGGGAGTTCAGAAACGTCATATAGCTATTTTAATTAAGTCTGCACCCTGTTTAAAAATATGAGGTAGAATAAAATCACCATCCGTAATTTTCCGCAGTCACTGATTTATATTTCATCAGGTGCATTATTAAGTATGATGCGTGGAATTATTTGATCTGTATAATTATTTTAATCAATATTGTGAAGTCTTTTAAATAACCTTTTTTTACGAATATAAATATCCACATATATTACAATAAAAAACGAAATCTCATACGACTTATATGGTTATACGTGTTTTCCATATGAAATTATAATTTACTAGTGTATACTTCATTTAAATACAGTCGCAAAAGATCTACTATGTTTTCTGGAGTCATGAATCATGCCTTGAAATGGCAAACACTTGATTTAAATCACTGAACGAGGATTCAACATCACCGCTGTGGACAGTAAACTGAAGAAGGGAAACAGTACGAGCAGGAAAATGGATAACGCGATTAGAACAGCTTTCCAAAACTTTACGGGAATAGAACAATTTGTAGTGATATCTCTAACTTATCTAATGTAAAATAGTCATTGGCATTGCAAGAATCAGAAAATCTCAAATCTGCCTTCAATACTGTGTAGCTGGAAACTTCAAGGGCTGTTAATTGATATGGATCAAGAATGTGCACTGTGTTTCCTAAATATGGACGATTAATTTCAGTGTTACGAGAATAGCGTCTGAAGTTCAGTTTTCATCCATTGGATAAACCAATAAATGAAGTATTTCATGGTGTTATATGTAGTGTACTATTTAATGGTACTATTTTAGTTCTAAAAATAGAAATAAAATTTGGTGTTAATGAGTTATAATTTTGATCAAGAACCCAACAAATAAAAAAATAAAGAATAAAAATAAAAATAAAGAATGAATAAAACATTAAAACAAAATATACTACTAATAATACGTAATTAAAATAAAAAAAATATAAATTTAATATATGTAAAAAAATATTTACATAACGTCTATATTATCTTTAATATATACATAATGGAAATTAATGTTTTCGGCTGGTGTAAGAAAGACAAATAGTACACTACATTATACACCTTTTGGGCTTCAATCTTTCGTGATTGTGGAAAATTCAGTGCAGATATCAATTGAATACTGTTAGAATCAAAGAATTAAAGTGTGACATGCACTTGCGTGGTTTGTTTCTCAATGTAAACTACATTTAAATACAGCGGTGCAGATAGCTCATCAAGACTGTTGGTAAGTTTGTCTGCGGGTCACAGTACCTGGAATAAAACGTCGAAAACAAGTTGATTTATGAAATGTTTGGTTTCATTTCTAATAATGTCGAGGAACTTATTACGATCTAGGAGAAGATTGAGCTATGTATCTTGCTATTTTATAAGTGCTGGTTGACTGTGAATGTGTATAAAATGATTTAGGTACAGTACTACCATTTTTCAAATTTTTGGAAATGAAAAGGCAGACCACAGGAAGATTGGCCTTTTACGTATGGGGATGCTTGCACACACGAGAATTTCCAGAAAACGAATTACTGTATCTGTCTGCGTTTTATCTGGGATTTAGGATAAAGTCATCAGCGAGCATTGCATTTTAGCTTACCCACCAGAGGAAGCTTTAGTCTTAAATTTCAGAATATCTTCTTTATGCATGACGCTGTTGAGATGATTTGTAATGATTTGTCGTCGTACATGACTTCGGTTTGGTTACAGAATCAGAAAAATAGAATCTGTCTATTGCCCTAGTTATCTTTTCCAAACTCTGCTACTCGGTCTTTGTGGATATCTTACTCAAAGTCGTAGATATAAATTGGCATTAAATATTGGAATTTAGAAAACGAATGCAATTTTAAAATCTTTATTTAGACAAACATGTAAAATGGGATCAAATTAAAATAGCGGTAAAAATAAAATTAGTTTTCCAAAAGTCATTTATCAAATAATTTCAGGAATGTTGTTTTAGTCAAATATTTCCCGCGGAATTTCCATCTTCCACTTTGTTCAGCGCGATTCCGCGGCCGCGCAAGAGTCGTTTGATTATCGCTCACTCAGTGATTTACACGTGAAATAAAAGAGTAAAGCTAAAGAAAAGTAAAATAAATTATTAAATATTTTTATCTTCCCTAAAATAATTTGGAATAAATTTTTTATTTTTCTTCGATTTTTTTTTGAATTTTATAAGAATAAACAAAAAGACTAAAAAGAAAAAAAATAAAATAAACAAATTTTGCGTATTATTTTATGTTATTAATTTATTATTTCCAGAAATATACCGGAGACATCGATCGACCATTCGAATATCACAAATGTAATATTTATATAATTATAATTATCATTATATTTATAATTCAGCGAAGTGTTTGTGCGACATAATTCGTGCAGTTTTAGAAATCGGTCAAATTGGAGATTGCGAATACACAAAATCTCTTTTACATTTAGCAAAGACAATCTTCGATATCTTCAAAGATAAATTCAAACAAAAAATAATGCGTAAATTCAAACAAAAAGAATCATTCGACTCGACAGAGAGAGATGTAATAAATTGTTTCTGCAATTCTCTCAATATTGTCGCACAAATTTGTCTCAACGAATTATCGAATGAAGATATAAATTATATTTGCGAGACGATATTTATTTGTTTGAATGAACTCGAAGAATTTATTAAAACAAACATTTATGCCGTCCGAATAGTCGAAGTTTTATTATATTGTCTTTGCAATGTCGTCAAATGTGAGATCAAAGAGGACAATTATTTGAAGAAGAAGGACGAGATGGAAGAGAATGAAGGAATATTGCGGAGATTCTACAGAGATTGCTCGACATCAGAATCAGTGAAATTGGCAGCGGCAGTTTCTTTTGTGTCCCTCTGTCAGATGAACGAGAGTCAACGAGGAAGAAACAATCTCGAGGAAGTACGAAATTATTTGAAGAATATTGTTGACGAAATGAGAGAGAGACAAACGGAAGACTATCGCGGATTCTCTCTACAGGAAGTCCGCAAAGTCATTCGTGACTCCACCGGTATTTTTTTTAAATATTGTCGAATAAGTTACAGAAGACGCATCCTAACTCATAACATAAATCTTGTTTGACCGTCCGTTGCGATTACTTCTCTTTTTGTACTATCTGCATCTTGTAGATCAAGATCGCTTCAAAAAAGATAATATATGTCTCTCTCGGTACTCATTTCTCTCTGACCATTTCTTGCCGGATTGAAACATTCGCAAACAGCGATTTAATTTTAATGAATTTTTAATTTTTAAATGTGCGATTAAATTCAATTTTCCTAAACGAAGGTCCTTCTTTCTAAGTCCTAAAATAGCAAAAATAAATGCTGACCTGATCCAACAATAAATTATATTATAAACATTAATTGACTGCTTATTGTAGGCGGCACCGAATAATTCCGGGGGACCACGGAAGAGTAACCGTGAAGGACATTCGCTTGATGAGGCTCCTTGAACGGACTCAAATATTTTGCTACAATTGTTGCAATAACGCTTTTTAGTTCTATTGTTTATGTATCTGTTGATTTTATAGCTGTCTATTGTTAGTTAATACATTTGTCTTGGTCAGTCGAAGTTGTTGATGGACACAAAAAAGAATGATTGAAAGTATTTTTACAAGATTAAATTTTTTAAAAACTTAAGAAATAATAAAAATTTCAATCAATACGATTAAATAAGAACTTTTGTTGAGGAGTATTTATAAAAATATTGTGAATCCTTTTTGTGACACAAATATCAAAATGTATATTAACTTGTAAACCGGGGGTCCTTCTTTAAGTACGCAGCATACACCGGTCGCGGACTCTTACATTACGACGTGTCACTGCGTTATGTCCGGTGTAACTTGACTTCAAATTATTTTTTTATTAAAACGATTCATCTACGCATATTTCTCGTTCACATACATAATACAATTTAAACTTTTCTGTCAAATTATTCATGAATGAATCAATTTAACATTTTTTTTCGATGTGTAAAGATCAAAACTTAGCTTGTCTGCAAAATTCGAAAACACATAATAATCCAAACCTGCTTTCGCTCATTGTTTCATAAAAGTGGTGTTCCAATTACTCCTTGTAATATTAGGCGCCCTAAACAAATCTTTATTTCAGCTTCATCTGTATCCTTCCATTGTCAAATTCTCAAACGTGGTTTCAAATTAGGATAATTATCAAAAAATGGGTGGAGTACGAATTTTTTGCCCAGTAATTAATTTCATAAGTTCATCATCTAGAAACTTATGTAGATAAAACAAAAAAACTTTTCTTCAAGGAAGAGCGAAGTTTTTCCATTCTATGAAATAAAGGGAAATGAT
>MQRK01232563.1:0-12507 GCA_001938485.1 Girardia tigrina | reverse complement strand
TCAGCTCCTTCTTTTCGGCAAACTCCTTGTAGCATCTTTCTACTGGACATTGGTGACGTTTGTCTCTCTCGTTGATCAGCTTCGGTACAGTTGTTCTTGTCCTATTGAGTCTTCCTGATAGAATTAAGGAGTTTATGTATGTTTCCCTCGATACAGTAGGATCTCTGTGATTGATGCGGTTAATCGACCAGTAAGGTTTTCGATAACTTTTGTCGGCTTATTGGCATCTTTCAGTAAAGGTGGTGTACCGACAGAACCATCTTGATCCTAGCTCTGGAGATCAACCTCGTCATAACGGCTCACCCAAAATACGTATCGACTATCCTATTGAACACTCCGACTCGCCAACGTAAAGCGATTTTGTGATAGTCGAGTTCGAGAAATAGTCGCTTGAAGAATGATGATCGACACAAGCCGAAGTCAAACTCGGAATCATTCCCACCACCATTAAATCGGGATTTACTTTCAAAAAATCCTGTAATGTTCGTTGACCGACTTCTTCTTCCGACAGTCCGTTATAACGATCGACATGACCTCGACATTTAAACAATGGCGACTCAATTTATTTTTTTAAATCACAAAACACAAGAACGCAAACTTTTAATTACTCAATTTAAACAAATCGAACACAATTCATATTTATTTTCTCAGACAATAAAAATCTCGATCACTTCTTTTTAAAAAAAACTGGGCAGTCAGATTGAGCCAACAAATCGAGTAATATTCTCCAATCACACAATTATTTTTGCCACCTCGTCGTGGTCTTTATTTTTATTTTTTTTAGAAAATGTTTTAATACTTCAGATGTCTTACAAGTTCAGGTTCCACGGAATCACATCTGCTTTTTTTATTAACATAAAATTAGTTTTATATAATTTCACATTATTAGTTTAGTTGGAATCTTTGAAATTAATTCTTCATCGGACGAAAATCATATTTTTCTTCAAATGGCTCAAAAGAGCCTTTAGTTTAAAGAAATATAACAATCCAGGGCTCAATAAATTAATTAAGGTTTCTAATCTCTGGAGGTGTTTCAAAGACGTGATTTTCTCAAAACTTTATTTCTCAGTAAATGCATTTCAAATAAAATGCATTTTTGAAACTGCAAATTTTGTACATGGAAGTTACAAATGTACATACTTAAAAAGACAATTAGAATCTAAAAATTAAAATAACCCAAAACTGATTAAAAATATAATAATCGAAAAATCCTTTTTCCATTAACTCTTTCAGTGTTGTTTTACAACAACATTAAACTTACATATTATTTTTAATTACACTCCAAGCGTGAAAGCATAAAATTTATTCATTCAAGTTTCCCTAAATCAATATAAATATTCGCAATGTTGTTGTAGCACAACACTAAAATAAATAGCGGAATTTCCGTTACTTAAAATTTGTCAGCTAATAAACTTAATGTTGTTGTAAAACAACACTGCGAGAGAACGGGTTAAGTCATTTGCGTCCCTCTGAAACTTTTTTTTATTCTTCAATTTTCCTTCATATGTGTCTTTATTTACTGAAAGATTGTCCAACCCTTGTGAGGAAACATAACTCATGACACAAAATTTACATTAAAGTAGCTAATTTCCTTGTTTTATAAATCAGTTGTTATTTTAAGCCTGTTTGAATTAGAAAAATAATTCAATTATATTTAATAATTTTATTATTTTGAATGACATAAAATAAAGACAAAATATCTTAGGGATATTCATCATAATCATATTGAAGCCCTACCACAACCAAATTATTTAATCCTAAATTGAAACATTTTATTCTGAAGTAAGATACTTTAGAATGTTCTTTTAAAGTTAACTTTTGCTTTATGAGTTTTTATACGTTTTCTGTTAAAGTAATCTATGTTATTTATATATTATTTATTTTTATATATTAATTTGAAAAATATTACCAAATCTTTAACCCACAAGTAATATTGATGTGTAAAAAGACGAATTTTTTGGAATTAATAATTGTATTTTTGGTGAGAAAATACTTACCGATTTTATTTCTCCACTAAAGGTTTTTAGTTGTAGGGTTGCAAGGGTTATCCACATGGAACTTATATTATCCAAATAATTTAAATAACTGAATATTTTGAGTATGGTAATTATAATCAATCATATAAAGTTTATGTGAGGAATGTTTTGAGTTGTTTGTTGTTTTATATTGTGCATGCTGTATGTTGATTTGGATTGTGCCTCTCCTACACAGATGGATGATTGGTATTTTCTTTGATTCTTACTAATTAAAAATAATTTAAATTAATTTAAAAGTAAAAAGATTTAAAATAATTTTCGAATGTAATATTTAATTTTTAATGTAATTTATAATTTAATATATTAATTTAATCAGTACTTTTTATAAAATGTTTAGATTTAAGTTTAACAAATTAGAATCTTTATAATTAATAATTATTAATAAATTTTTTCATTTATTGAAAATATATTATAAATTCAAAAACATATTAATCAAGAAAATGTCAAATAGCGAAAGCCTTTCGAATAAATGTTGTAATGACAATTCTGATTGTGATGTTAATAAATGTTTGAAAAATCATATTGATGTTGTCAATAGTGTATAAGAGTCGTTCAAAATTAATTTTAAAAATATGTCAATGAAAAAACAAAAGAACAATTTATTATATTAATAAATTAACTGTTGTTATATTATATTAATTATTTATTAAAAAAACAAAAATTAAAAATTATTTTTAGCCAATAAAAAAAGATGAAAAAAAATCATTTTTTTAATTCAAAACATTGATCAAAAAAAACAAAAATAGAAAATAAATTAACGTCATTTATTTTCAATGATAAAATGATAATTAATGTTGCTTTTATTCCTAATTTTTGTTTCCTGTAATCGTATCAGGAATAAAGGACAAAACTAATTTCTAAGACAGAAGAAAATAAATCTTTACAGAAGAATTTCTAATGAATATCGATGAAAAAAGGAAAATTTTCCTCTAAAATTTAATTCAGCTCGTATTTCCCGTCCTCAGTTTCCTTTTGTCAAGATCTTTTCGTTAATGTCCAAATTAAAATTCGAAAAGCCAATCGCTGTTGATTGAAAAAAATTTTATTTATATTTATTTTCATTTGATAAAAAAAATTCAGAAAAAAAATTTTCATGTGAAAACGATGACAAATTATATTTTATAAACAATAATAATAATAATTCATTATTATTTATTTAGGGCATGTTTATACGCCTCCGCGGCTTTTGTATGGATGAAAGACTAAAGAGAACAGTTAGGAAAAAAATATAGTGTTTTATATATTTTCCTATGTTATTATAAGACTAGTTTTAACGAAAATGATTTTTTTTAATTATAAAAATATAATTATTTTAATTATTTCTCGTAATCCTTTGCTTATGTTTCAGTAAATTGATAATTCGCAGAATATATTTCAATGAATAAGACAATCTCTTGTAATTAATCAACTCAGTTTGTATATCCAAACATTTTTGCATTCGGGTTTTATAAAAGCATTACTTAAAATGCTTTGTTTAAAATACTTGTTTAATAAATATTTTCTGAAGGACGAATTCTTTTTTTGTTCATTTACCTTTTAACATATATACATGATATTTAAGCACAGTTTAGATGTGTGATATCATTGAATGAAAATGTTTCTTGTACATATTTGTTACATCTTTATTAATAACATCAATATGACTTTTCGAACATTTATTAATATCACAAATAGAATTCTCATTACAACAATTATTCAGACTACAGGTGCATAGTAGAAACCCAAAGAATTTTATGAATTACGAGGCCGCAGCTAACTAGATTCCACAACTTCAAAAGTGTTGCAACAATGACAAAGGACAATTTGGACAGCTCTGAACAGCAAGCTTATTTATGTAAATATAACTGTGTGCCTTTATCTTGAGTTTAATTAAATACACTTTAGTTTCATAAATCCTTTGGTTTTCTACTGGGCGGGTGCCCAGTACTTTCACTATTCGACCATTTTGTAAATTAATAATTTCTGTGTCATTTAAGTTTTTTGAAAACAAATAGTATTAATTAATTATCAAAACTTATTGGTTAAAATCAAATCTAAATATTTTACTAATTAAATAGAAATTTTAAATTTTTAAAAAATTAAATATTATGCATGAAAATCTAAATCTTACATTTTAAAAATATTTTAAATATTTGTACTTTAAAATTAAATTAAATTATTTTCAATTAGTATGGCTCAAAGAAAATACAAATCATTCATTTGTGTAGGAGAGACACAATGTGAATCAACATACAACATGCAAATTATTGTACTTGCACTCACTCCGCAGAATGTTTCATTTTTTATTTCTAGGTTCGAATATATAGAGCGATTGGATTTAGTTTGCATAATTAAGGGATCCTTTCATTTTTTCATAATTTTCGTTCACTTAGCTGACTTTAATCAGTATCTAATGACCCTGACCACTTGAACCTTTTGACAGTATTCCACTCTGTATACTTTGAAAGGTATAATCTTTTTGATGTTTCAACCAATGATTTGTATAGTAAATAATGATAGCACGCGATCCTGGCAAAATTTTTTACCAATTCTGAGCAACAATGTTTGAAAAAATATCAAGTTTAATGGAAAAACATTAATAAACGCTAACTGACTTTTAGGGATCTTATTTCTAGAAAGAAAAAAGAAAAGGAGTTTGTTTTATAAGAATTTTAAAAATTATACCATAAAAATTTCTAGATTACTTAATTTTTCAGTAGTTTTATTTGATTATTATAAGAAAAAAACGATCTTTTATTTATTATCAATACGAACAGTTTCCAAAATGGCTGTTAGCTTCAATCAATTTGGCCCCCACTATAAATACAAGGTTGTATCTGAAGTAGAAACACTATAGATAATTAAATAAAATGTAATTACCCTTTAAAGGATGTTCTCAATAGACATAAGTGTGAAAATATGGAACATTTGCCTGATTTAGTAGTCAATATTGGGATTAGGATTAATTTTGATCCGAAGATTTATTTTTGGTATACATATGTATATACGTATGTATAGGGAAGAATATTTTTTGTTTCGTGAAATTGTATTTGACATAGAATTTTTGAAAAGCTGAAAATGTGGTTTTTGGAACCCTTTCCAATTAAGTATTTGTGATGAATTCCAAAAAATTGATTTCGCATCAGATGTTGTATTTTTGGTCTTTTTTCTTTGTAATTCCGCCAAAGGTTAGATATTATTTTTTCTTAATTATTTTCTTTTTAAATTTTAAAAGTTTCCTAACAATAATTTTTGTAAAAATATCGGTAATCTATCACTAATTTTTTTAAAAAATCTTATTCTTTAATTGATGAAAGACACTTATATACTGTGTGGCCGTTAAGAACGTAAAATAATAGGGCAGTCATATCAGAGTTTTGCAAAAATTGATACATAAAAAAATTTTCTTTGAATAAACATATTAACCATTAAAAACAACTTTAACTAATTGTCGAAGTCTCGCCATCTGAGTCGATAAAGGCTTGAATTTGCTTCTTGATCTACCAGATCCAAATTAGTTCAGGCCTTTAAAGATTCCTTGAAAAGAACTGGCGAATCGTGGATTTTATTGTTAGACAAAAGTTCATCTACAATTGACCATTAGAAGAAAATTTAGCTGTGATAGATTTGGGCTATTTAGAAGCCATAAATCCTTCCCGAAACCAATACTTGATTTTTGTGTCAAAGAAAGCCAGCGTTCTTTTTGCTCCGTTGGTAGGTATCTAGCGTTCTAGGAAGATCATTCTTTGGTCTTTAGGGATTCTTGGAATGGCAGCCTTCTTACAAATCACCTCTTGGTAAGTTTTAGCGTTATTCTTAATGATTTTTTCGATAAAAATCAGCTCTGTGTGACATTTACCAAGATTTCTTAACACACCCTTCAATATTTTGAAAACAGTGTTTTTGTCATAACTTTTCTTCTGTGGCTGTTTTTAGATCTGATGATAATAATTGTGTGGCACTTTGACGGTTTTGGGAAACTTGAATGATGAAAACTGTTTTGTCAGACCCCAAGATGTCTTATATATAGCTCCTTCGAAAAGACTTCTGCAATTCCTGGCATTTTTCGATGTATTTTTGTGTTACTTGACCTGTTACTTGTAGTCAATTTAAAAGTTGATAGTTTTGCTTTATTGCACATAGTTCATTGTACAGTCGGTATAGACATCTTGAGACTTTTAGCATTCTATTAAGGCTCACATCGTCATTTCTAATGATGTAATTAATCCTCAAACTTTTTAAGTGTTTACACTTCATTGGTGGCCTTTTTATTTCTGTTCTGTATATCACCCGTCTTTCTCCATTGTACCATAATTTTGTGGACTAATGAAATTAGGCACTGGAGCCTTTTTAAGATTGCAGGTGCTTTCATTTCTGATTGGTACAAAATGACAATAGCGCATCAATGCGGTAAACTGTCGTCAAAGCTAAAATTAAAAATATAATGTAGAAATACAGTAGAATAAATTTATTCAATAACAAAATACATTAAATGTACAAGTGAAGATCTGTGAAAGAATATAACACTAGATGAAAAAAACAAAATAACTGACACTAACTTATTGGCCACCATGTACAAATACAAATTATTTGTTATTTTTATAATATATCATAACGCTCGTCATTTTATTATATTTTTATTATACATAAGTCTTTTCACCATCCAGTTATTGCAGTAATGCATCGTATCAATCATGTTCTATCACTTTTTTTAATGTCAATATTCACTCTTGTTATCAGCAACATCACAATTTTAGAGTAAAAATTAATTAACAACACAAACATATTCACTAGCAATTTCTGTAGGAATTGTCATTCTTGATTAATCTGTTTTTTGTCTATCTATTCTCAAAATTTTATTGAATAAAAATGCATATATGTGTCATGCATAAACATTAGTTTTTTTAAAATATATTAAATTCAATAAGTTAAAATCGTTTACTAAAAATATCATTAAAATTTATAATTATAAAACTTTTAATTAATTAGTATTTAAAAATTAATCTCATTAAATTAATTTCATTAGATTCAAATAATCAATCAAATAACATATCAATCCCATCTGAGTAAGAGAGTCACAAATCTAAGCACCATACAAACAACAAACTTACAACATTCCGAATTTTCACTCACACTTTTTAATTACTTTATCTTGATTTTTTTAAAAATTATTGATGTGCTCGATAATCGAGCTATTTCTGCTTGGTTGAGTAGGCTCAACCAATCTAGGGTACCCTAGTTAACATTAGTAATGTTTGAATAGGTAAAAAATGTCAACTAGGATACCAATATGCATTTTTAATAAAGTATTTAAAACTGTGTTTAAATTTCTAAAGGGATTTTTTAAATCCAAAAAAAGTATTTTAAAATTGATAAATTTCTTTAGTGTACTTCTTATAAATTATACAACTGGCGATGTTGTTATAGCAAAACGAGGTTCATTTTAAAAAAATATGAAACAATTGCAGAGAAACATCAAATTCGAAAATCTCTTCATTAAATATTTTCGCATTGTTAGTGAATAAAATTATGTTGATTTTATGTTCTTGTGAAAACTAGGATTATGGAAAAACATGTTTTATTGAAACAGGAATGCGAAAACCTCACATGATTCAACATTGTGTAACATTTACATCTGTTAATTTATGAGGACATTAATGTTTTTATAAAATAATAAATAATTAGAAATTATGTATAATTTATTAAATATCCATATAGAATTTCACAAATAAGTGCATTTTAATAATCAAGAATTGTGAAATACAAAAAGCATTTACTGAAGGAATATGTAAGTATATATTTTAAGAGCCCCTTTCTGTTAGGATCGTCCAACGTTGGATATAAGGTTCTTTAGAATTTGCTCATTTTGACGTATATGGCAGAAAAATATGTTTTGTTGTATAAATTCGTTGTTTTTTTCTCAGATTTTATTTAGATCAAAAGTTATAGCCTCATTTATACAATAAAGTGAGAAACAAAAAGTGAAATTTTAAAATTTTCCATTTTTGATTTTATTTTACTAATAAAGGCAGTGTTGTGAAACAGGTTTTATTACTTTATAATATACACCTCCATTTACATTTTTATTCAAAGCAAGAAAATTTATATTGTTGCCTTATTTGAAGGATTTCACAGAAAAAAACATGAAAAAGACGGTTTTTAACACTTTTGATATGCCATTATCTTGCAAAGGCATTAGAGTGAAGTCATTTTTCAAACATAAATTAATAGATCACATACTATGGTATGTATTTGGTTTATGAAACTCATTTCATTTTAATGCCTTCTGTATATAGATCATCCCAGGATTCTAAAAAATTTAAATTTTGGTTGTTTGGACGACAGCTTTTTTGAAGAGGCATCAAAAAATGAGAAAACCAAAATATATTTTGAATTCATCTGTGATAATGTACACAATTCACACAAAAAAAACATTTCAACTTCTTTTAAATTAACACACAAAATTACAAATAATTTTTTATCACGTTTTTGACTGTTTTTACGTATCAATTATGTGGAAAAACAACAATATGAATTATTGAAATTCTTATAACAACACAAATAACCTCTATAATTCGGAAAGAAGCCAGTTGTCTTGCTAGTACCATTACCCCATTTCTGACTTACATAATGAAAGATAGAAAAGCATTTCACATCAACTACTAGAGGCACTTAGAAAATAACGTTTGGGTCATAATCCCAAATGACGCGATCTCGAAAGGACAAATTACCTAAAATCGAAATTATTAAATGTAAATCGGAATTGTGACCCAAACCAGCGTTTGAGAGACTGTCATAATTATTTCTTTACTTGAATCAAAATTTAAAATCAAAATGATTAAAAATATTAGATAAATCCGATTTTTAATTGAAATCTTAGAACATTTTTCTCAAATATTACAATCTCAAACGATAAAATTGTTGAAAATATTGAATAATTAAATAAAAGAAATTACCTTACAATGATGAAACTAAATTTAGAATAATAAATACAAAATTACAAATTTGAAAAGAAAATTCATCGCGAAAAAGTTTATTAAAAAAGTAGATTATGTGATATTTGCACGAAGATAATCCATGATAGCTGGACGACTTTCACTATTATTAATAATAATTTGAAGTCTCATCAAGAATAACCTTTCTCTCTTTGCTTTAGGACATGACTTTCTTCGCAGAAATCGATCATATTCATTTTCTACGTGACTTTTTTTCTTTTTCAAATTCTTCAATGATTCGATATACATCAATATGAGCATTTCTTATAAATCTTATGACCGACTCCCAAACAATATATTAATTACATTAAACAATTTTTATTATCGAGATTTTGTCCTTTCGGGATTATGACTTTTTGGGATTGTGCTATTTGAGACTTTTACCGTCTTCCATATATATTATTAGCCAAATTCATGAGCTAGTCAATTTTTGCCGAAATCCTTAAATATATGAAAACTTTTCATTTTAATATGAAAAATTCTCTATTTAAAATGAAGGATTATGTATTTGATATGAAAAAAATATGAATTTAATATGAAAAATTATCGATTTATTATGAAAAATATGTATTTAATAATTTAATATGTAATAATTTAATGTATTTAATAATGAAAAAATATCAGTTTCATATGAAAAATTAATTAGGAAAGACATTTTAATTTATTACGCAAAATAGACTCTAAATGTAAAATTTTTATTTATAGATATTAAAAATTCTTGGTGGCAAGCTGAATTACAAACGCTTGTATTTTCAGTCTTTTTTCATATTAAATCGATAATTTTTCATATTAAATTAATATTTTTCATATTAAATGTTAATATCAATTTCAATATTGAATTAAAAAAAGATTTAAAAAGATTGCTAAGTTCGTGAATTCGGCATAACACACACACATATATATATGTGTGTGTGTGTGTTTGTATGTATGGAATTTAGAAACCTATGTTTGAATGCCTTTTACTCAATCAATTTTCTCCAATCTTTGCACACTTACTCATTCTCGATGACAATAAATGATTATGTAAAAATTTGATAAAACTAGTAAATGGAAAAAATCTTTTTTGCAAAAATTTTTTTTACAATTATTCACAAATGTTTAAACTGTATTAAATAGAAATGTTTTGATTTTTACCTTCCATGCTTTGTAATAAGTTTATTATGTGATTAGTAACTAAATAATTGCAAAAAGGACTTTTAAAAATTTTTTGTATGAAATTTTCCCTTCTACAAAAGATTGCAAAAACATTTTGTTGGCCGAAGAGAGTTCTGCCCGCATAAAGAGTGGATATGAAAACAAATATTCGATTTACTAGTTCTGTTGTTTTCTTATAGTTTTTAATGAAATTGTATAAGTAATTCATTTAATTCATTATGAAAATTGTCCCAGAATAAATAAATATTCTGATATAATTTTAAGTTTTTAATCCATATTCACAGAATAAGATTAAATAAAATTTGTCCGAATTCCGGCTTGAGATAGCAAAATATAAGACAAAAATTAATAACAGAAATTCTTTAGTGTTTCTGTGTTTTTCAATTTGTGGTTAACTACATTAATTATTATTTGATAATTTCTAATGAAAGTAGAAACACTTTAAGTACCGGGATTTTCCGAAAATAAGCGCACCCAAAAAGAAGCGCACCTGCGCTGATGTTTTGCTTCTATATGAATTGATCAAAAAAATAATAAATGTAGATTACCTCAAATTGAGAAACGCAGAAACACTAAAGATTTTCTGTTATTAATTTGTGTTCTATATTTTACTATCCCAAGGCGGAATTCGGACAATTTTTATTTAATCTTAGTCCGTGAATATGGATTAAATATATAAAATTATATCAGGATATTTATTTATTCTGGGAGAATTTTCATAAGGAATTACATTAGTTAATTATACATACTTTAATAATAATAGAATTATATTTCTATTGTTTCTTTATTCAATTCATTTGTTTTTGTTTATAGTTTGATGACATTAAGACATGTTTTAGATGGAACAAAACAATTAATATAATATCGTTGTCACGTAAAACTTTAGGCAAAACAATATAAATAGATTTAATACAAATTAAACTGAATAAAATCATTTTTATATTTTTATTATTATCATTTATACAGAAAATATTATCAAAAATTAAAGAACACTTCGCGAAATTTATGTTTTATTTCAATTAAACTTGTTTTATGTAATTTTTGAAACATCATGTTTAAAAAGATGAAAAATAAAATTCAAGAAATAAAGAAATTAATTATTAAAAATTAGTTAAATTTTTTGTTCTAATAAATGTCTTAGATTTGACAATTGTGAATGAATATTGTGAATAATTAAGTAAATTTTCTTGAAGATTTATTGTAATAATTACTTGAAATTTGAAATATAAAAACTCATATCTTTCTTTTTATTTAAAATAAAAATTTCCTTAGAGTCATGGAAAATTCTGAATGTTGTAAGTTTATTTTTTGTACGCTGTTTAGATTTGTGACTCTCCTACTCAGATGGGATTGATATGTTATTAATTGATTATTTGAATCTAATGAAATTAATTTAGTGAGATTAATTTTAAGTACTAATTAATTAAAGTTTTATAATTAGAAATATTAATGATACTTTTGAGTAAATAATTAAACTTAATTAATTTAATATTATTTAAAAAGCTAATGTTGATTTAAAAAAATAGTTAGTGTATTTTTACCCAATAAAATTTTGAAAAATTAAAAGTGGTCATTATTTATTTCTCATTCATTAATCAAAGATTGGAATAAATATACAAAAAAATATATAAAACAAAAGATACTTACCGCTGATGGTGTTCTGAAAATTGTCGTTGTTTTCTCGCAAATTGTGATGTTACTAATACTGAGGAATGGAAGTTTTGTGAAAATCTCGCCTTTAAAACTCTTTCGGAGATTAGAAACCCTAATTAATTTATTGAGCTCTGGATTTTAATTTTTCCTTAAACTAAAGGTTCCTTTGAGTCTTTTGAAGAAAAATATGATTTTCTACAGATGAAGAAATAATTTCAGTAATTCGACTAAACCAGTGGTGGGCAAAATTTTGATAGTAGATCGCGAGCAGCTTGATAGTAAATCTCAGACGTTTTCTTCGGGTAAATTTAAAATATTTAACAATAGATTTACTTCAGTAAAAAAGAATCGTAAAAAATGTAAATACACAATTTTTTCATTAAGGTTTAAAATTAAGGCTCAAAATTCAACATTTAAAATTAAAATGTATTTAAAGTTTAAATTAATAGCAATTAAAAATAATATTTGAATTTGTTTGAATTTTCAAAAATTTGGTGTTTATTCCTGTTATATTGTTATAGATTCTAATTGTTTTGTTTGTTTTGTCTATTTTTAAAATATATATTTTTAAAATATTTATTCTAAATTGAAATTTTCGATTAAAAGAATGAATTTTTCTAGTTTAAATATTAATTATGAAAATGAATACCTTTTAAATACTGAATTCAGAAAACGAAAAGTAATAGTAC
>MQRK01232562.1:1846-26540 GCA_001938485.1 Girardia tigrina | reverse complement strand
AAATTATATAAGAATAATAATGTAGTGCGCACACGTACGCACTCAGACGACATCATCGTAGCTTTTAAGGTCTATAGCTTTACAAAATGAAAGGGGTTTCATTTACATATTTTTTACTTCTTTGAGTGATAATTTACAATCATAATGAATAAATTTGTTATGCGCTTAAATAAAGCAAATTCATCAACAGTCCCATCGTAATTATACATTCCACCTGCTCCAGCGTCTTCGGTTGTATCTGCGGCATCTATGTCTTCATCATCAGTACAAAGCAGCTCTGATATTTCACATATTTTGCATTATTTTTCAATACCACTCCTTTCTTCTGCAAATCCATAAAAAAGAAGTTATCCTAAAAACAAAGACGGTCAGCGTTTTCTGCACGACTGGTTGAAACGATTTTGATGGTTGGAGTATTCTGAAGATCGAGATGCTGCACTTTGTTATCCCTGTCGTTTTTTTTCAGTTACGAGACAGGAAGGAAAATGCTTTGATTTCCCAAGGTTTTGTGAATTAGAAGAAAGCTATAGATAAGGATAAAGGATTTCCAAAGCATGAGTCCAGTGAAGTTCATCTATGAGCTATGATGTTACGGCATTAAAAAGAACAGTGCAAACAATGATGACTTTCAGGGACAACTCTATTGAATGTCAAAGTGATGGAGGATAACAGATACTATTTATAATCCATTTGTGATATTGTTCAATGTCTTGTTACGAATGAACTGGCATTACGAGGACGCTACTATATTAATGAATATGAAGATTAATCTCTGTTTAGAAGTCTATTTGAATTTACTCTTCGAAAGGACTCCCATTTGGCAGAGTGCTATCAACACATTCCAAAGAATGCCAACTATTTGTCACTGGAAATACAAAATGGTATTACATGATTGCTGTCTAAGTTCCATGGTACACCTTGTTCGAAGACGGGACAAAGGACGCATGCAATAGAAAAAGTATAGCAATTGGAATTCGATATGTTAAGGATGGGAAAGCATTAAATCTTTACTTGTCGATCAAAAAAATATTTTAAATTTGAATGCAGTCCCTGACAGCTTTAACCCTGACAATGCTACATGAAAACAAACTGAATACAAATTATTTGATAATTCAATGCTACGATGGCGCTATTGAATTAGTAGAACATCGGGAGGCGTCAAAGCAAAGATACAAGCCAAACCTCAAAGGAAAATACCATACCAAATCAAATTGTAAATTATGTTTCTTAATCAGTATTGTGTTTGAGCACTTTTTTAAAAAAAAGATTAACGTTTTAATAAATGATGACAAAATGCATCCCTTTTGTGAGGGATAATTTGGAATGTTGTAAGTTTGTTGTTTGTATGCTGTTTAGATTTGTGACTCTCCTACTCATATAGGATTGATATGTTATTTGATTGATTATTTGAATCTAATGAAATTAATTTAATGATATAAATTTTAAGTACTAATTAATTAAAGTTTGATAATTATGAATTTTAATAATATTTTCAGTAAACGATTTTAACTTATTAAATTTAATATATTTTAAAAATTAATTCTTATTTAAAAATATACATGATGTCTTTTTATCCAATAAAATTATGAGAAATTAAAATGTAATATTACAATTTCTTATTCATTGATTTTTTCATATTTGAATATTTAATCAAAAACTATATCAATCAAAGAAAGATGACCAATGAAAATTGTTGTGAAGAATCTGTTTGTGTTGTAAATAAATGTTTGCATTCAAATTGTGATGTTGTTAATAACTTTAATTAAAGAAAATGCGACGAATTGTCCTAGAACCCTGACAGATTACTTTGAGGATCAGCCCTTTGTACTTTTTCTAATGTTTTTCAATAAATTTACTTAAAAAGGCCAAGACCTTTTGCATCAACCTCATAATAAATAGCTTTAGAACCTCTTATTATTCGAACAAATATTGATTTTCCTTTTCTTAGAAACTTTAATCTTAGAATAAATTTCATTTTAATTTAAAAATTTTTAATTAATTTAAATCTGTTCCTGCAAGCCGAGAGATATTACTCTAAAACAACATTCCAGATGCGTCATTCGAAAATATTTCACAAAATAGAAAATAAAGGTTCATTTCTCTAGAACGTATTTTCGCATATAGTTTAGGTTATTCTCTCTTGATAAGATTATAGTACCTTCATTTTGATAGAAATACCCCCATCTCTCTCCAGTCGCGCTGTATAATGTCTTGTAATTACAATTTTATCTTTTGAGTTCCTTGAGATGTATGTTTTATATTTTCCTTCAAAAAAGCATATCAACATCATACAACCAAGTACAACTGTCACCATCTTATAATTACACTACGATGTCTACAAAAGACAAGTAAGAAACGACAGCTTCAACAGTAGGAAATACGCCTTCAACCTCAGTACTATAGCTTGAAAAAGATACAAATAGACAGTTTCTTTGCATGAGGGAGAAAAAAGTAGAATGTCAATAAGGAAGGTAGATATATTAGAAAAACCAAAGTAACATTCCGGATTCAACTCCCGTTTAGACCGACTTTACCTCGGCTCTATGTTTATGTATAAATATGGTATAAATAAAGTCAAAAATGTATGGTAAAAATGAGAAATCACTCATCGATTTGATCAGACAACAAAAACGATACAGTTATTAATTATGATCTAAAGAGACAAGAACTCATTTTCCAACGATCAAGCAAGTATGTTCCCTCATTTCAGTCGGAATAGTTCAAATCTCTCTAATATCAACTCAAATGGTGATCAAGTACCAAAATTGTGCTCCATGAACGCAAGAACTTCAGTTACCTAATTGTAATTTAGTTCAACTGGTCGGAGTATATGGTTCATTTGTCCTTTCATTGTGATTCAAAGAAGTCCATTAATTTAGAGTTCGCGTATTTATTTAAAAGTATTTAACAGTTATGTAAAAATGAGATTAAATTTATTGAAGTTTGCATAATGTATGTAAATTTGTATAATGTGTATTTGAGTTTGTTACGAGTGCGGTGAAAATGGCAGTGGAAAATATGTTTGAATGGTGATTCAAAATAAAAATAAATTTGTTACTACTACTAGGGTGATTCAAAAGTTTTTTCGTTTTTCCGCTCATATTTTCAATTTAACAAAGCATGTAAACAGAACGCATTTATTCTTCGAAAGACAGAGCTTTATTTTCGATGGTCTTCAACCATCTCACAGATAGTCGCTCGATTCTACGGGTGCACCACTCTTTCGTTTTGGAAGCAAAGAAATCGCGGCCCCTTGTTGAATCTCTTCTACTCTATCGAACTGAGACGCTAGAACCAAAATTGTGGCACACGAACACTGACCGTACCTTCGCCTTTTACTTCACATGTTTCCCGGGCTGCAGTAGCTGCATTGAAACCTCTTTTCCAGTAATGTCGCAAAAGGACTCGAATTCCGTATTTACAACTCTCCATAATCTGATAGGAATAAACAAACAAACGTTTGATGAATAAACCGACGGTACAATGAGATTCGTCACGCAATACCACAATAAATTATATATAAATCAATAATGCCAAAATAGAGTATTCATATAAAATAACTGTCACAATGTAAGGCAGAGAAAAACGAAGAGACTTTTGAATCACCCTAGTAATGAAGTTTAATTGGTTGTCCCTTACATTTATTATGGAGGATGATATAAGAATAAGTAACAAAATGTAAATATGATCGAAAAACATTCCGTTCTAGACCCAATTATGAAGGAAACATGATCTGCTTTACCGACATAGTCGTCGCTTTTATTTGGTAGCATCATGATTAAATACGATTCTTGATAAATATCTAAAATCAGAAGCAATATCGAATACCGTCTCCAAGTAACTGTTTTCTTAACATCTCTCGTTGATACTGGTAGTCGGGACTCGGTATTAAGCCTGCAAGATCTCCGATTGATCCCGTGTCTTGACCTTCATCATCTTTGTATGCCTGCCACCAGTTGGGATCCTGAACATTGGATACATGTAGAATGTCCCCACAATCAAACTTCAGCCCGATATCTTTGCAAGGCATATACGGATCATCGATGGGGTCATAGGCAAACAACGCTCTTAGCTGTATCTATAAAAAATCATAATTGTACAGATTGATTGTCAGATTATTTTAAAATAATATAACAAAAAGATTTTACCCTCATTTATTAAACATTTTGGAGAAATATTAAAGACAAAATAATCGTAATCTTCTACGGTGCAACAGATCTTTCAGGCCCGATAATATTTGCCTACTAAACTTCTTCCAGCAAATTGAGAACCTTTCTGGCATGGTGCAAGCTCAACATGGTCCATTCGACTGAACAGCCATGCTTTACCAGACCGATGCTTACACTACTTATGTATCGTTTCTCATGCAAACCCTAATGAAGTAGTTTATATCATTCGGACGGAAAAGTTGAGCTCCATGTCTCACAACTTAGTTTCTATGTCGAAATAGAAATATTTCGCTCCTCTATTACGAATGAAAGTATATCTATTCGATATTCAGATTCTGCATCACATCCTTTCCATAGACTCGATCACTATCCGGTGAGCAACTGAACGATAGGGAGCCATCATCTTTCAAGTCAGTCGCAATCTAAGTCGTTGACGACTTGGTAAAATGGAACCAAGCACACTTTGAGGGGTCAGAAGATGCTAAATGATGGACAAAAAGGAAGATGTATTTACTGAACCCGGTGTGTTTCCTCGATAAAAACCAACAGAAACAGAAAATAATGATCAAAGATTGCCATTTTACAGGTAATGCTAATGGGAGTAAGCAAACGTAAACTAAAGAGATAATGACGGATAATATAATTATAAGATAATACTCAAAATAGTTCCTCGGCTTACCCTTGTTCCAGACACTGGTCTTGATATTGAAGGGGACACTTTATTGTCAATGGAAGCCACCGTGAATTGGATGGTACCGGACAATCTGGCCTGAACGGGCAGAATTCGATCACTGGGAACTTTAATAACAGGAAACAAACCAAAATATCGGCGACTTCATTGACATCTCTGCCGGTCAGCTCGACGCCGTTGACGGACAGCAGTTCGTCTCCCTCTTTTAGCAAACCTGACATCATAAATTAATCGTCAATTATTTTCATGATAACGAGTATTATTCAATTATATCTACCAGGCGTTAGAGGTGCCAGATGGAGAATGTTGGAAAAATATCGTTCTGGGCGCACAAAATATAAGTTAATGGGTTGGGCGAAGAATGATGGTGAGGAGTAAGATTAAGGTTAGGATTAGGGCTATGGTTAATGACTATTTGAGCCTAACCTTAACACTAGTGATATACATTTTTCTGTATGAAACAGAAAGGTACTTTACTCAATCCTTCAACAAACAGTCGGTGTTATGCTTATAAAGTTATACTAAAAGTTTTTAATAACAATAAGTAGTTTCTTTCAAAATTAATTCTTTTGGATCTTTCAAAAAGTCGCCTTAATTTATTATTTTTCCAGTGGCATCTTTTATCGGTAATAACCATTAAAAACAAGTTATTACATCCCAAAATCATATTGATAGATCATTGTCTTCTCCATGACCTTCTCTAGGCTTATTTTGTGGCTGAGTTAGAAGAATGTCCATTTGGACCTTCGGTGATGATGCGTGCTTTATGTATCATTAATCAGATCATCAGAGTGATAACGCTAAAAGAATGATCTTTATATATACGATCTTAATGTAAATATAAAATATTTGTTGAAGGAATCACATTTTTCCCGTGCTGAAGACCATTACGGGATCATTCCATCAAGTATGGTCTCAGAATCAGTACCCAGACATTGTATGGAGTCCATACCCAACCTTAATCCCGGGATCCGGAAATTGCGTACTTTTTAAATTTATTTAAATTTAATTTTTAATAAATTATTTAATATTATTTTTTTAAATTAAAATTTTGATATTTTATTTTAAATCTCAAATACCGGATATCAATACAATTAAATGCAAATACAATCATTTTTCATAAACTAAAATCATTTTTCATAAACTAAAATCATTTTTAATTAAAATCTTCTCTCTATCGATTTAAACCACAGATTTTATAATACCATAATGAATTGTTGTCTTATTATTGACTTCATTTTAATTCACTTTCATATCGAATGGACATAGGACATCCTTTATTTGTAGACGGTAGTCGAACTCGGGGTCGTTCACTTTGTTCATTTGGACAAAATGTGTCATTAATTAGTGTTTTTGAAATATTTTTAAATTCAAACATTCGATTTCTCTTTTTTTTATTCTTAATAATGAGGAATAAGAAATAAATAAATAATGTAAATGTATTGCATATCGATTTACAATTGTTTAGAAGGTCATACCATAGAATCAACGCGTTCCTAACATTATACAAGTCGACATAGACCCCAGTTCTCCCCCCTTGCCAGTCAAATCAGCCTCAATAAACGGCCTCCGATTTCACTTATAAATCCATATCCTCGTATCAAATATTTGTTTTAAAAGTTGATATCTATTGAACCTATTTGAGCTCTTAAGAAGTAACGGAAGGAAGCAGTCATGACATGCACATTCCACGCGTCTCTGATCACCTATGGCGGAAACAAAACCCCTTCTCTCGCCTCGGAGGATGCATCTGTATTCAAGTAAATACACCGAGAAAGATTATCTCTAATTATTACAAATATTTTCTAAAATATTGATTATTCTTATTCTTGATGATGTAAGAAATGCGACGATAAATAGAGCGATGTGAGTGATGATATCGATGTGATATTGGCGGTGATGCGCTCGGCGACACAACATTGGACTCAATGTGACGTCACAGTGATGATATAACAGATTCTCTACTGAGAGACGTAATAACAATGATAATCATTGTGATAGTATGAGACATTATGTGCTAAGTAAAACAATAGGTCACACTGGTGTTTGTATGGACAAGTGATGATAGCATTAGATATGAATTGATGATTTCTGGATGCGAGGGTTGACTCGATCAATGAGTGATCAGAGACGCAACGATCGCCATTGCACCGAATAGATAATGAATGATGGAATGACTCTATCTAACGGAATAAATGATTCTACTGACGAATGATGGAATGCGATGTGAAAGGCAGAATTGGATCATGTGATGCGCTCACTGAGATCACAGTGCACAGTCAGTAAGATCAGGTGCTGGCACACTGCACCGCGATGGATAGCGATCGATCGATCAAGTGGTGCTGAAACTGAACCAGCGCAGTCATCTCGCGATGAGCACGCCAATGCGACTTGTACAAGCATTGCACTCGACAAATACGGATCAAAGACGGTCGCTCGCGCTATTCACTTAATCAATACAACTCTGAACCAAAATACGACATAATATACGATGTAGTGAGATCAATTATCGAGAGACAATTCATCAAATCGGGTCCTGAGCACTGAGTAACGGAGCGATTAATAACAATCGAGACAGTCTGACTGATCGAACATAGATTATGCTAGACGAACAAGAGTTCAGATCGGTTTATCATTGTCCCAGGGTGGATAGACATGCGGAAGAACGTTTCTGGACCCGCTAATAGGATCACATCTGTCGAATATGAGTCATAGAGCCATGAACAATTGTCATATCAAGTCTTCAGAAATGGGATGACAGTGTGTCGACCCCTCTGATCAAAGAAATATCCTCATTCCCTCGATAATAAGCTTGGTCAAAACATGACGTATGATCTTAGCACTTATTCCTTACACTCGCCTTTACTTCACTCTCTTCTTGCTTTGCTTCTTCAACATTGTATTCTTATACGTGTTATCAAGACTTTCGTTTTCGTCCTGTATTATCAACTTCGCTAAAGCATATTGGCACTCTCAAATAACACGAACTCGTCCATCAGATTAACAATCGTTATCTTTTTTATATATTCTGGGTGGAAGGCATCACATCCAACCCTTCGTCATCAATACGATGCCTTTATTTCACAATACATGAGGGTTTGACCAAAGGCCCGAAATTCGGATATTTTGTACGATTTGGGAAATACGACGTCAATCTGTCCCCAAGCATATATTCACCAAGTCAAAGCAGTTTTGTTGTTATACTCCCAGATAGTTCTGTTACCTACAGTCTCTGCCATTTGATTATTGCGCCAAGACAGCACCAACGTAAGAGGCAACCTCGCCTACTAAAGATTGATTCTAGAGTGTAGAAATTGGTTATCTTTGGTAAGTAAGGAGAGATCACCATCACCTTAGCTTCCTTTACCATTTAATATAATCAGCTGGAGTATAAATATCGAATTTTCTCTTTTGCAAAGAAATACTTCTAGAAAATACATTTTTAGACATTGATTTCGCTAGCACTAATTATTGATGATGATGGAGAAGTTGGGTCGGACCGACTGATGGTCACGGAACAGACCTTACCAGTTCAATCAACCACGTCTCTGATCCCGCCATTTATCACCACTGATCGACGAGGAGAACCACTTGAAGAGACATGAGAGATACAGATCAGAAAGAGTAATAATTGAGTGTATACCTTAAGGAGACTGCTGCATTCTCCCCGCAGAGACCCCATTACAATTATCGCTAGTGACAGTTCAATCACAACAGTATATCTGTGACGTCCTCACTTGAACCAACAACCCCGGATTATGATTCCCATTGAGCCATGTGTTGTAAAAATGCAATTAACACAATCCTTTTGAGAACGAGCAAAGTAAGGCAGGGATCTCGTGCAACACGAGACCGAGGAAAGACAATTAGACTGGAGTCATATGGCAAATGGAAGTAACAAGCAGTGACTGGCAAGGAGACGCGAGTTCACTGCCACTGAAATATCGTCTAGCTCTACTTTATATTGTCTATTATTAAAATACTCTTCGTTTCTGTGATTTTGACTTATTTTAACTACAAATAATGTCTAAACGCACTGCTCTGTTCTTTGACTTTCTTTTAATATGATTTAGGTCTGTCGATTCCAGCGAGTCTGAAGAACCAAGAACAAATCATCCACAAAAGGACTCTTCCTCTCATTATGAGTCTTACTTGCTCGGTCCTTCACATTCATCACAATGTTATCAATGCGACCCTTTAAATAACTTACTAAGAGCGATCTCTTTCTTTTGGTCATGGTATTCTTGTCCACATCAAAAGCCATTTACTAAATAACTAGAAAAATATAATCATTACATTTCGATACTTGATCCTTATGTGGTACCAGTTATATTCTGTTTCAAGGAAGGATGCTTTTCTACTAATATTACAAGTGCCCTTTCTCTGTGAAGGAACCTTTAATTTTTGACATATCCGCTGCATCTTATTGTTTGGAGCTTTGAGTAAAGGGACAATGGAATTTGAAATTGCTGCTCATCTCACTTGCATATTCGCTGAGGCGTAACACGAGCACAAGAATTAGACATCACTGGAAGGCAACACGCAGAGGGATTATAGATGCAACATCAACAATCAAACAAGTTATAGGGAGCAGGCCTTTTTGGTACCGCAGTTTATATTGTACTACTTAATATTATACTACTACTGTATTATTCAAAATATAGTAAATTGCATTTCATAAAATAAGAATTGTATTTTAAATTTGTAAATTAAAAAAATATCAATTTATTATGAAAAAATATAAATTAAATTTGAAAAAAATCGTAATTTATTATGCAAATAGACTCCAAATGTAAAATTTGTATTCATAGTTGTTCAAAATTCTTCCTTGGCGGCACGCTGAATTGCAAACGTGTGTCGTTAAAACTTGTTTATGTATTAAATTGAGATTCTTTTCACATTAAATACATATTTTTATTTGATTATGTTGATGCAAAAGAAATGTCGTTTTTAATGTATTTAATATGCATTGTTTGAAATATTTAGAAAATCATTAATAAATAGATTCATATTTAAATTTACTTTAAAGCTTAAACTTTACTCTCTATTTTGATACCAAGTATGACATCATTGTTGTTAATTTAAGGTGTATTTATTTTATTTTAGAAATGTTAGAAAAGAAGGAAATGAGAACAATTTTATTCTACGATTTCAAACTAGGCCGACAAGCGACAGAAACGGCTCAGAATATTAAAAATGTATTATGAAAATATACCACTAATTTACGAACAGTACAACGTTGGTTTTCCAAGTTTTTTGAAGAACACGGTAGTCGAAAATCACAAGTTGACGACGATCACTTGAAGAAGTTAATCAATGCCGACTCGCATAAAAATTCACGGGAAGTGGCTCAAGAACTCAACGTTCACCAATCAACAGTTGTTCGCCATCTGAAGAAAATCGGGAACGTGAAAAAGCTGGACAAGTGGGTCCCGCACGAATTAAACGAAAATCAAAAAAATCGTTCTTTTAACGTGTTCTTCTCTGCTTTTGTGTAATTAAGGCGACCCGTTTTTGGATCGAATTGTAATGAGCGATGAAAAACGGATCCTATACGACAACCGGCGACGTTCAGCTCAGTGGTTGGATTTCAATGAGGCTCCAAAGCCTTTCCCGAAGCCAAAATTACACCAAAAAAGTCATAGTAACTGTTTGGTGGCCCGCACACGGTTTAATCGATTACAGCTTCCTAAAACAAGTCGAAACAATTACAGCGGAAAGTAGTGTCAGCAAATTGACAAAATGCACCAAGAATTACAAAAAAACGGCCGGCAATACTCAATAGAAAGAGGTCAATTCTTCTGCATGACAACGCTCGTCTACATGTTGCAAGAAAGACCATGCTGAAGTTAAACGAACTGGGATATGAAATTTTGCCTCATCCACCGTACTCACCAGACATATCTCCTACAGACTATCACCTTTTCAAACATTTCAGCCAGTTCCTTCGCGAAAAATGCTTCAGAAACCAAGGAGATGCTGAAAGAGCCTTGGACGACTTCATCGCCTCCAGACCTCCAGAAATTTATGAAACTGGAATAAAAAAAACAGTGTGTTCAATGTGATGGTATTTATTGTGACTAATAAAGTAATTCTAAAGAAAGTTATGTGCATTTAAAGTTGACGGTTAAAAAACGACATTTCTTTTGCATCAACCTAATAAATACAGAATTTTTCTTATTCGATTGATAATTTTTCATAATAAAAATTTATATTTTTCATATTAAATACATATTTTTTCAGAATTGAATTAAAAAATTTTTCAAAAAAATTTCGGAGTTCGTGAATTCGGCAGTTACACAAATTCGGCTTAACAGATAATACTTACTACTGCTAAAAATTTTATAAAGAAATTTATCAAGGACCAAAACAGCTGTACCAAAACGGTATGTACCCCAAGTTACGATATAAAACATGAAGTAGTCGCTTCTTCAACCACTGTATTGCGTTCATTCCCTAATACCATTCAAAATTATACGGTATCAGACTTATCTTGCAGTAAACATTTTGTTCCCAGCCGTTTGAAGCCGCTCGTGATGGAGGTACGCGACTTCAATGACTGATAAACGCGGTGACTGATAAATGAGACATACTATACTTAAATAGAAAGTCGCTTGATGTAAGCCTAATTTATTCAATTTATGCAAATCTAATCTCCATAATGCCGGAATTAATGAGGACGCCTCCAGGACAAAAGGTGTACAAGACATGAACGGACATAGTGCGAGCCTGGCGTACAGAACAATAGCGGCAGCAGAGAACTGCCAAATGGTAATTAAGTCAACGAAACGCGTCTTCGGAGTCAGGGAAACAATCTCGTGTAAATATATACATAATAAATAATTAATAAGACGTTTGTATTCTTTCAGCTCAATATTGCTTGATATTTTATTTACCTTCGCCAGTCATTTTAATTCTCCTAACCAGAGAGACTCGAGTCTGTCTGTGTGGTCGGTAGACGAGGCGGCCGTAGATCAGATAATCCGCAATCTTAGGACTCTTAACAAGAGCTTCGATGTGAGAGTAAAAAATCATTAATAAAATGTGTTAAAATGGGAGGGTAAAGTTGAAACACTTCATGCAGACTGACGGTTCTCATCGCTTCTACGGGCAAACAGAGTTTGTGAGAGAGGAGAAAGTAAATGGACATTTCCATTATCGCTTTTAACATATGTAGACATATATATAGCTAGATAGATATACTCATAATCCGCCTGCTAAATGAGAAAGAATCAGATGAATTATCTGTCATGTCTATTAGACGCCAGGTAAACCTGCTGGAGAACACGCGCTCGGGGGGGGCTCGCTCGCATCGACCGCATTGACACGGTCAAGAGCATTGAATTGTCGAGACAGAGCCGAATTGGCGAAATTGGATTCTCTCTGACAGTCCAAATTCTAATTCTCTTGTTGGGAAGCTCATGTGCAACTGATTGGGAAATGCATGTCGCGTGTATGGAACTTGAAATTGCTGCTCACTCACTGATGCGTAACACGAGCACATGAATCAGACATCGCTGGGAAGCGACACGCACAGGGATTATAGATGCAACATCAACAATCAAACAAGTTATAACATAAAACATGAACTGTTTCAAGAGCAGAAATAAAATGTAAGAGATGTTAGTTACCTGACTTGGAAGCAATGCCGCCCATGACGATTCTACCAATGACCACTGCTTCTCTTTCGTTGCGCACTGTGGCTCCCTTCACGATCAAGTGCATTAAGATAGTTAATTATGCCAATCAAGTTACCAGTGGCTGTTTGCCCTTCTCGAGAATGACAGTTTTCAGAGGAATGTCTCTGTCTGAAAAGTGTATCTGTGCGTAACAGCCCGGCAGTTGGGACTGTATAATCCGTACAGAGTTTTCTGATTTTCTAGAGGTATTTCTTGGTCTCTCATCCGGTGGCAGATTACTTGTATTAATGGAAGGCAAAGAACTGGTCTTAACGTCCAGTGATTCATTGAGGTCGCTGAGTTGTGAGCTCCTGAGCTTCCTGGCAACTGCGTCGATATTGGCACATTCGTCGTTGGCGTAACACAATTCCTTATTATAAACAGATTTAATTCACTTTTACAATGAGTTCAAGACAATATTTATTGATTGAATAATTCTCTTTCACTTCTACAGATACATCAGATTTGAAGAACATAATCATTCTTTCATGGGCTAATACAGACGCTTCTTTTGTTGGGGCCCCCAAGAAAGATACTGCAAAAGAATTGAATGGCAATAAAGATTGTTGGGAACCCCGCCGGTGAAGGTGAGCAAAAGAAGGAGAACTTGGGAATGCACAGAATTTGGATAAGTTCTACAACGGAACTTAGTAGCCCATTAATGGGCTCTCTGTTCTTGTTGCTCCCAATCAAACTCGGTACCCCACCAGGATGTCATTGTATAACAGTAGAACTAGAAGATTAAGTTGGCAAAACTAACACTAGGATAAATTCAAATAAATAATATTACAAAGACTGTTAGTAAATTAAAAAACGATTATTTAATTAAATCTACAGCATTTATTTTAATAAACAAACCCGAATTCAACCATGACATTTATTTGAGAAACATTGATTTTTCTCATCTTCCACAGTCTTTAGAAGGGTGGTGTATGAATTGAAACCTAATAGCAATTGTATAGACATAATACATAACAACTAATTTGCTGAGTAGACGAAAAATAACGTATTTACAATGGTCATGGATTTAAAGCCAAATAAATATGCGTCCCAAAAAAGGGACGTTGGCCGTTAATGGGTTAAGTAATCTATAACTTTCTTTCTTTTTTATTTTTTGTCTTTCTTTTTCTTGTGAAAGAATTTCAAAAACAAAGACAACTTTTTATAAAACAAAAGACGCGCCATTTCAAAATATATTTTTTCGTGATAATATATTTTAACGGTATCGTTGATACTTATTTACGCAAAATTAATTGAAAACTCTTAACAAATGGAGTGGGAGTGCTGTTTGAACATTAATTTTAGAGTCAGGAGACATTATTAACGGAGCTTCACAAGAAAAAAATATATATTTTGAAATGGCGTGTCTTTTGTTTCTTCTTCTTTTATTATTTTGCCTGATCACTGGAGCGGCCGCATAATTATAGGTCTTCCAGTGAGTGAGGAAAAACTTAATAACGAAAAATAAAAGTATAAACATATAACCAATTAGGATAAATAAATATATTATAAAAAATATAATGTTGAGGTTATGTTCCATATGTAACTCTACAATTAAATGTTGGGCAACCCAGCCGATTAGTTAATTCTCAGAATTATCGTTTTTACTTGGACATTATATCTCTACACACTTCAAAACCTTAGAATGTCTCTAGACCTCAAGTCGAGGAACTCTTAACATGTTCGCCAAGAACTCTTCTATTGCTCTGCATCATTAACAGTTTGATCAAAACATGAAACTTATATCCCATCAAGGAAAGGATCGATACCCTTTAAAATACAAAGTCAGCAAAAAGTGATTGAAAAAATGGATATCTTGGATCACTCTTCCTACAGTCTTGGTGTTTTGCGGCCAGCGACTTGTATTTATTCAGGCATTTGGAGAAGCATTTGCGAGAGAAGATCCTCCAATAGGCTGTCCATTGGAAATAGGGTGTGTAACTTTCTTGTAAGATCAAAGCCATATTTTTTTCAAAATAACCTTTTGGAAATCTGGCATCGCTGGAAGAAGTTTGAGGACAAAATGGATCTCATATTGAAAAAGAATTTGTATAAACTTGTTGTTCTTATGTTAAATACACCTTTTGTATAGGTCTCCTTTCGCACCTAGGCCGGGTACCTATCGAATGCACCACGTATTTTAAGATTCTTAATTATAATCTTCCCATTTTCCTTCGCGTACTCCCGAACTCAACGATGCGCTAAAGGAACATTTAGGTAAAGGCAAGTGTCCCTGGGTTCAAATAAAAGGTAGTTAGGGATAAGGAAGAATAATATGCCTACTTGATCATCATTTTGTGATCTGATCATGATCGAATAAATAAATATTTAAATAAATAAATAAATAAATATTAATTTCAATAAAATGAAGTTGAATAATTATTTTCGTTATGAAAGAATTGGTTATAATCTCAATATAAAAGAGAAAATAGGAAAATTTTAATTTATTTGATTTATTAATTAAATGATAATTATAATCGTGGTGTTCCATTAGCGGATAAATTGTTTGCCTTCCGCTTGGTTGTCGACAGTTGGGCTGGTCGCTCTCCAGACCGGCTGGCGGGGGCCACGTTCATTCGCACTTCATTGCTCAGTACGCCACGAGAGAATCATTTATCAAATAAATGCTCATTTAATTCTAATTGAAGTTGATTCGATCACTGTCGGTCGAACCGCTCACACATGTCAAGTGTATGAGCAGTGTACAGTCTTTATCCTCTTTGACGACAGAAAGACCACTTATCAGGACCTATCCTTGACGATGGACAGACCCTGCGACAGTTTCTGTTCCTCTGGGGGCTGGAGAGCTTCTTACATCCAGACAGCGGGCAGGTCATCTTCACTCTTGATCTGGTGAACTGCCCACTTCCTCTTTTTAACCCTATCAAAAGCAACATGTTACAGGTAATGTCATTTTACTGTCTTTCTTCAGACTGATACATAAAGCCAGTTTGGTAATCTAGAAAAGACTTCCAAGGTGTTTGAAAACAGAACAGAACAGAATTCAGAACAGAGGCGACATAGCGACAATATTTAAACTTACTCATCTTCTACCAATAAATGTTGATCAAAACTCGGGTACGGAAACTGAAAGATGTCACAAGGTAATGGAATAGTCAGAGATATGCGACTTATATGATGACAGAATTGAATAAACGGTATATCGTTTAAATAATATTTACATAAAATATGACTATGCTCATCAATGAGACTCAAAATAACGAAATGGGATCCCTAGGATTCGTGAGTATAAATATTCAACGATGAGTATGTGGCCTTAATCGGAGGTACGGGTCAGATATGATCTCGACGGAAGCCCGTCCGGTGACGCTAGGCAAGAGAAGACAACTGCAGAGCTAATTGGTGGTTAATTAATGAGCACAATGGAGTATTTATTGTTATAATCTGCGGTGCAGTCATTAATTATTCAATATCAGATAATGAGTTGATGGCGTTTAGAGTTGGTTAGCAAATATCAAGGGATTGGTATGATACCGCTTTACAGAGGCAAACCCACTGATCATATCTATAACCGTTTCAACAAGCACCCCATTTTTGACCGTAACGGAATGTTGGCTCTTGAATGCAATGTTATTCTCGGCAGGTGAGTCTTGATTGAAGAAGATTTTGTCTAGACGAGCACTGATAGAGGAAGGTAGGTAGACTGATTTATGGAAGGACGTTTGAATGTACATACACACCCCTACAATTGTTTATATACCCTGGAAAATATTTTGAATCGTTACCGCATTAAATAGGGTCGCCTTTGTATCGGAATAAATATTCGAAATCGCGCTACTTCTATTTTTGAAAGATCTTTAAACGTTGAAGGTAGAAAGGTCAGAGCAGTTTGAGAACTTGATTGACGAGAGAGAAAGAGTTAACCTGATTCCTGATGGGACAATCATAATGGTACTTATTGGGTTCGAGATTAAAGTCCAGAGTCATTATTCGCAACACTTTATTTCTAACAAACAATGATTTTTTAAACAAATGTCTGAGGAACAATGTTTCATTTTTAGCACAACCAGATATCCTAATTGAAATATAAATATTGATATATAGTTTTAGATAATTTAAGTTTTATACTGTAAGTATAATAAATTATAACTTTAAAAGTTTTTTTAAGAAAATTAAATCCCAGTCTGTTTTTTTATTTAATCATATTTTTGTAACTTCTATTATGAATTAATTTTTTTACATTAAACTTCTTTAAAAATTTAGACTATTAAAAATATTCATTTTTTACAGAAATTAAATTATTCTAAAAATCAGTTTTACTTATAGAAAACTTCTTTAATAGTTCATTTTATTAAAAAAAATCATTTTAATTAATAAAACATTATTTTAACTTATTTTAACTATAAATATGATTTTCAATTTAAAGTTCACCAAAAAACCACTCACAGTACTACTGGCTCGTTAAGGAAGCTTGTAACCACAACGGAAGGAAGAAAGGCATTTAGGCATTAAATGGTTTGGTTAGTAATCATATGTATACATGGTCGCAACGATACTTAAAGCTAATTTATTTTGACCAATTCTTTATCTAATTATATTTATTAATTTTATTTCATTATTTACAATCTTCAACTATCATTTCCTCTTTCTGGTTTCCATAATAACTGGATCACAGATTACATGTGTTTGAAGGGTTTGTAGGTAGGGACTCCGGCAGATGTATCTCGAGCTGCTTCTGACCCGTAACTTGACAAACTTTTTGGTACAAGTCAAATGAGACAAAATGTGTACAAATAAATAAAAAGAGCCTAGTGACATTTTAGACCCGGCAAGTGTTTTGGTGGATAAGAACAAGTTGTCCAGGTCTTGCCCATTCGTTTGGTGCAATAATTATCGACTGAAGATACGGTACATGTTAGAAAGACATTTATTGGGATACCTTATTTATGTAAAGAAAATACTGGTAATGAAATTATCGAATCTTGATATGAGAACAAGCATAAGTATAGCGGAAATATATTACTTGAAAGTCTGGACTAGAAAGTATTTGTAGGAGCTCTTTCATCTGGTACCTATAGTGAGACTCTTTCGACTGACTGTGGGCGGCTGTTAAAATATCAATGACCCTTTGGTGTCTTTCGACGGCAACTGGTTTGCCAGTCAGGGGGGGATACCCGTACCGATTGAAGATCTCTGATATATCCATGCTGGTCTTGTAGCACTTCTGGAAGTCCTCCGTTCGGACATATTGCTGGAGCCAGTCAAGTTCTGACCGAGATATGTTGTTGTTTTTATTGTATTTTCTTTGACACAAGGATTCCAATAATCTTGGAATGTCTGAGAAAGATTAGTACTGGATAAAAAAATATATTTGATTATATTACATATTATAACTTCTATGCAATCATATTTCCCATTTTATATTGCATGAATTATAAAGTACATCCTATTACAGATAAAGTTGAAGGGTCAAAATAAGCAGTTTCAGCCATATTGTTAATCTTATTTCACCTTTGTACCACCACATTCATGCCATCAAATATCCCAACAGCAACATTCATTCAATCACTCTCTTTAAATACAAATTCTCTTCGTCATAAATATTACATCCTCCATTTGACATTCAGACCTTAATACACAATCCTTCTTCAACACAAGGGTGCAACCCTTTCAAAAATGGAAAATGTGTAATCAACAACAGCTTCAATAGAAATTTTGGACTAGAAAAACAGAAAAAAATACGTATTAAAAATATCCTAAATCAACTTTATTGAAATATCACAGATATATACGTCTTTAGAATAAATATCACTCAGTTACCAGTGCCTTAGGACCCACATCGCGGAGGATGTACCCTAACCGCCATTCGCACACAGGTAGGGGGACCCCAACAAATAATCCTGGACGATTTTTCTATTATATTCTTATTTCATGCTATATTTCTGAATTCTTCTCAAAGACTAGTTTTAGTTTCCGGATTCTATAGAAGAACAAATTCTTGTCGCCCATGAACCAGCTGTTGTTACTCACTTACAACCACGACTCAAATAAACACATTGACTTCTAATTATGGCATTCACCTTATGATATTATATTCTAAACCATTGAAGGACGATGACACCTTAGAAGGGGTCTCGCTCAATGTTTCAGTGAAAGATGGATTGGACAGATGGTCAACTTTGTGATACGATCCGGCAACAACACGTTTTTATGACCACCATCACATCTGTGCACTTATTGCGCTTCAAACCGATTATTATTCGGCCAAGAGACCGGTATATTTGGATAATGTGATGAAGAACCCTACACAATCGAGAACTGATAAACAATACTTGAAAGATATGATGTTTACCGTTATACTGACACCCTTCCAGATAGTTACCTCCATATACTGGTAATTGTTCCAAAGAGCAGTTTGTCTATTCTGAGAAAGAAAAGTAAGAAATAATACTCTTAGATGAAAATATTGCAATCAGAAGCGTTAAAGAGTTTTCAAACGTTAAGGCATATGTACTCCGTGTCGCTTATTCGAAAATGACGTTGATGCCTTGGGTTACGGAAAGATCCAGTACCATTTTGCCTTTGTTTTTAACCTCGGAAAGCTTTTAAATGCTCTATCCCCAAAAGGAAAAATGTTTTTTTCGTATTTTATCTTAAGCATAGGTGTCAGGGCTTTGTGACTTAGAACTCTAATGTTACGCAAAGCCAAACCAAGACTTGAGTACGGCAAACTGAAAAGATCTTATAAATCATATGTGAAAGCTCAGTTCAAATCTCTTTTGTCCATTGGTTTGGCTATATGCCGAATTCGGGAACTGCGAAATAGCCGATATGTTTACTAGTTTTACAGAGGGTCATGATATTCACTGGCAAACTGCCGGCACTCCAGACAAAGTAATTCTTCAGAAAAGATTCGGAAGGTGGAGATTATTTCCTTTATGGCAGAACATTTAACTGATTGTACTAAAGAGGTAATTCTCTGAAGTAACTCTTGAAGAAATTGCTATTGTTGGCCGAGCGGAATATTCGATTCTCTCCACAAGGTCACTTAAACCCGGTATAGGTTTCATCATTATGTTTGGGAGAGCTTGGCTTCCAATATTGGTCAGTACATAAACTAATACGTGCAAAAGACTGGACGAAGAATACGGGTGGACACATCACATATTAAACCCGATCTTGCTCAAATCATAGACCCAGTTCTCAACAAATTGATTGAAATTTCTTTAAAGATGAAGAGATCCCTTTAAATTGCAAACACAGTTATCATTAGCTTGATCCTTTTGAAGAAGGGACTTATGGCACTTTCAAAATAAGTGGCTCAGTCTAACTGTTCAAAAGGTTCTAATTGGTACTTTGTTTGACTTTAGATCGAGATGGTCTTTTCTATATATTGTTATCGTGTAACAAATACCACAATTTTTACTGGAAAATGTCTTAGTGTTCTTTAAGAAAGGAAACTCCAAGGTGGAACAACCCCCTTCAGTTATACATGGTCACAATGGGGTTATGAGTTGAGGACGAAATGAAGGAATGTCTTAAGTTGAGGATTGAGAGAGGTATTCGTGCATTCTCTGAAAGAGATGCTCGATATTTCCTCATTATTTCTACTCATTAGTGTTAGTAATTCTCATTAAATGAGATAAAATGGCAATAAAAGCGCAGAAATAAGCGAAAGGAAATTGAAACTGAGTATTAAACGAATACGAGATTCTGAGAATTCAATTACAGATGAAAGACTTTACTCCAAGACGCGTTCTGTTTGATTTGTCTCTTTCATCTGTCCACGGCATTTAATCACCGAACACTTCCATCAGAGAGAGCGTTTCCATGCTGACATCTCTTGCAAAAGGAGCATGGCATACAGAAACAGCTCTTTCGTAAATATTATCCCAAAATGTCCAGTTGACGTCAGACTGGTCTTGACACAGTTTTGCGTGAAAAATGCGCATGAAAATGCTACTTATGGGGAAAATCAGATGAAAAGAGTGAATGGGAATTCAGTATATTATCAAATAACACCAGCCGAGGGGGGGAGAGGATCAGGGAGACGGCTTCCAGGGACGACATATGCGGGAGCGAGGGACGGGGCTGCGTTCATTTGGATGGAATTTCGTGAATTTTCGTTCAGTTCGGTTGTAAGAGTAAAAATTGAATTCAGAATTGCAATAGAAATAAATTAGGAATTATAAAATTTATGAAATAATAATTATAATATTTGGATTTAATTGACTATCCGATGAGAGATGGTACCAGAGGAACATCGGACTGGGGGCTCAGTGTAGGGACACATGAGTAAACTCACGGAGAACAATTCCAAACGGAGGGAAAGCGGACAGAAACACCGTTTAGCGATGGGATAAATGACTATCCAAATAAGAGTATAAGGTAACGACAACTGAATCTAACAATAAACGAGGGATATTCGGAAACGGATTTGATACTCAAAGATCTTTTATAACTATTGTCTCACTAATAGAAATTCACGAATGACGGTAAGTCAGCAAAATAAACATCTAAACGCAATTGTTAAAACTTTGCTTGAGTAATTAATTCAGGCAAATTACCCGCTGTACTTAGACTACATGGACATGAGCTTTGCACCTTATACTAGAATGCAAATGTTGTACAATCTATTGTGCCATCAAGTTCTACTTGACCATGCTTGGCAGTGGGAGGCTTGAAAAATAATTTTCGGATCAATTGATTATCCCAATAACTCTATTTCTGTTACGGAAGATCATTTTAAAAAATCTCTTTATCTTTTATTCGAATAGGGGCCCCATCTTTGAATAGAGTAAGGTATGGGCCCTTATTAATAAGAATCAGTAAGCGCTCGTCCCTTACTCTACTCGAATGATGTTCAATTTCTGTGCAATCGATTTCTACATTATTGGGAGAGAAAGAAGCATGATGCTTTAGTGATAAGATCAATTGATACTCAAGATCCCTCTGAACTGATCTCTACGAAATCTCTAAACTTTAGAGCATGATGACACACTCATTATTTGGTCATAGTGATAGATGGCACTGGCGATCCCCCGAAATTAATTACTCAAATAAATGTTTAAAAATGGCGTGCTGATTTTTGTTTTCTGAATTTTCAAAAATGATAAAAATGTTTTAATTACTATCATCAAACATTCAACCTAAGAATCGTAAATACTGCATATTCCATGGTGTCGGTCGTATATTGACGATGTACTACGATCACTTTGAAGCAAAGGAAGTCACGAGAATACCAATCGTGTACGTCCTCGCATTCTGTACGCAGTTAGCAAGTCCACGTCTGTTACGAAGATAATTTTAAAAATTCTCTTGATCTTTTATGCGAATAGGGACCCCGTCATCTTATTATTAATGAATTATATGTAGAAATTATTGGTGGAAGTAAAGCTAAATTACTTTTTAGTGTAAAATAGTCAGAATAAATATGTAGAAAATATATTTGTAAGATAATAAACACCTCCCACATTGTTATATTATTGGTTTCGACTTTGCCCTCATTAAGAACTTAACCAAATATTTTCAAATTGTCTAAATTTATATTTTTGTTGATATCATTTTAGAAGAGAATCCTCTTACAGAGTTATTCTAGAACAGGGGTCAGTCGCTCTAAGAGGGGTTAAAGTGAAATGTTTGGGAGTAATGTCGATGGGCCAAAGGTAAATAATTTTTGGCTTTACGTCAATTGGTCTAAAAAATTGGTCTAAACAAATAAATTAACCGAACAAGAAATTTGTCTAAAATTAAAGTCGATTAAAATAAATCCGTTTAAAATAAATTTGTCTAAAATTACGATAACGATAACGGTCTCCCGCTTTCGAGATTAAGAAGTGGAACTGTCATAGAAATGTTTTGGAAGGATTGTCTAAAACAAAAAATTATATTGAGGCTAGTTATCGTGGCTTTCTGTACCAAGTATCCGGTAATCATCCAAATATATTGGAAGTTTATCACTGCAATAAAAAATGAGCAGCCACTAAATGATGAAATGAATGACATACAAATTTCAAATTTACTCCGTGGTGTAGCTCATAATGGGAAATATTAATACAGTCCACTCTTTGTCGATTTTTTATCAATTTTAATTTCACTTATTGCTATGTTGATTGCTTTGGTTTAGACCAATTTTTTATACCCATTTGTCTTTAGGCCAATTTGTTTTTAGACCAATTGGTCTGCTTTCTAATTTTTATTTTTACAAGTGAAAAAAACGTTTTATACAAAAAATTTACTATCACCAAACGTTCCCCTTCAAAAAAGTCAATACTGTACGTTTCATGGTGTGATCCATATAGGGGTTAGCAACAAAAGTACTTAAATTATTTTGTGATCCTTTTATGATTTATAAACTATCTGTGATTAGAAATCGGGATCGGAACGAGGATATGGTACAAAAATGAAGGAATATCCCATGCAAAACTGACTGTAAAATAATATAATAATGAAATTGTAGCCTATAATTTAAAATAATTTACTAATATAATTTCTACATGATTTTTTGTTCGACGATAGAAGTAGGCCGTGTTCTCGCCATGCCAGGCCACCACCCAAAGATAAGCCACCCCTGTAGTGAGATGAGCATTGACCAATACAAGAGACAGAAGAATTAAAATCTAATTTATATCTTTCCTTTTTCCCTTTGTCCAATAAAACCACTTTATATTTTTAGAATGTACAATAGATAATAATTATGTGACTTGAATATATTCAGAAACATGAATTTTATTTCTCATTCCTCTCTCTTCCAAAGCTGGTTAAGACTTGATTCTTACATGGATTTTTGTGTTCTGTATTTAGGAAAGAAAATGTTTCAGGACGTTTTTGGACGTATTTTTGTTTAAATAAATATAATTCTTTGAGAAAATATATGAAAATATAACTCTTCCACAATTAAGGGGATCTCAAAGAGGATTTGTAGCATGGGACTCTACGATTTCTCATCATTCTTATGATATGAAAAATTATTTATAGTAGGACTACCGGAAAGTTCTGTCAGTTTCTATCACCATACGAATCACCATACGAATCTATCATGCTCCGACCCGTCAGCATATGTGTATTTGCTGAATGTCTGCCACTCTATTTTTATCACTTCATGTAAACATACTGAGGTAGCAAAATAACTACAACAAAGTTGATTCGTGTTAGTCTTGTGTGTATGATGCGATAGTATACCCATGGCTACTGATAAAGTTCATTTACGCCACTGTATTTTATATGAATTTCTACAAGGCAGAAATGCTACAGAAGCATGCAGAAATTTATTGAAAGTGTGTGTGGAAGGTGTCTGATAGGACATGCTGAAGATGGTTTGACAAATTTGAATCAGGTGATTTCGACCTTTCTGATAAGCCACGTTCTGGACGACCATCTTTGATCGATGACGATGTTGTTAAGACCATGTTAGAGCAAGATCCTTTTCTGACAAAAATGGAGATCGTAGAAATACTTAATTAAGCTCAGCAAATCATTTCGGACCATATTTGGAAGATATGATTGGTGTGGAAATAATCAAGATGGGTACCACATGAATTAAGTGCGAATAATTTGAAAGATCGAGTCGTGATATGCACATCTCTGTTTGCTCGGAAGAAAATTGAGTCCTTCTTGAACCGGATGATAACTGGAGATGAAAACTGGGTTACATACGAAAATATCGTAAGGAAAAGGGCATATTGTGAACCCGGAAAACCTAGCCCTTCCACACATTGAGCATTCGAGGATCAATACATTATGAGCTGTTAAAACCGAACGTAAAGCTCGATTTGGAGAGGTATTGTCAGCAACTCGATAATTCAAAGACAGCAATCCAAGAAAAGAGGCCGGCACTGTTCGATAAGATGAACCTCATATTGCATCATGATAACGCCAAGCCACATACAGCTTTGGGGATTCGTCAGAAAATTGCAGAACTAGGCTAGGAAATTCTTTCGCATCCACCGTATTTCCCGGACTTAACACCCTCCGACTATCATTTGTTTTTGTCCTTACAAAATTTTTTGAATGGCGAAAAATTCAAAAATGAGGCAGATGTAAAACAAGCACTGCTCAATTTTTTACTTCAAAAGATCAAATATTTTACGAAAATGGGATAAAAAATTGCCTTCACACTGGCAAGAAGTCATTAATCATGATGGCAATTACATTATTTAATAAAGTTTATTGGCGGTAAGAAAAATTTGTATTTT
>MQRK01232561.1:31229-46355 GCA_001938485.1 Girardia tigrina | reverse complement strand
TGTCCATTAGATCAGTGGGTTAAATTACAAAATAAATAAGCTGTTTTTTACTAAATACATTCATTATTATACGACAGATTAGCCCATTTAAAAAATGTCAGGAAGGCGCAAAAATTTCAATGCATATATAATGTTTAAAGAACATTTTTGAATATGCAACATGATCGAATGTACATGTGTGGTAAATTGAATGTTAATATTTTATATTTAGGAAACTGGATCTAGGACATAAACCCCCTAGGACAAAAATCCCCCAGGATATAAACCCCAGCACATAAACCCCCTAAAAACCAAAAGCCCCGGACAGAAAACGCACATTAATTTGAATATTTTTCTATATTTCTTTGCCATCAGTAAATGGATACATAACCCTAACCTTAACCCTTAACTAGCCCTAACCGACAAGGGGGTTTATGTCCAGTGGGTTTTTTCTAGGGGGTTTATGTCATGTTACCTAGGAAAATATTTTACAAAATTAAAAACAATATTTTAAAATAATAAAAACTCAGATAAAAAATATATTAATTTATTCTATTTTTTACAAATATTTTGAAAATAATATTAAAAAATTTAGTATATTTTAATTTAGCATTGATTTATTTTACATGGATATTTGACATTATTTTGTTCTATTGTAGTCATCCATCCATGTGGCTCATAAGGGATGGGTTGGAAAAGAATATTACTTGAAATAAATTAATATTGGAAAACGTCCGATCGGGAATTCTGAAGTAAAAAAATAAAATATTGTTATTTTTCCTGAACGCATATCTAATATTGTACATAGTTTTGAAGTAGATACAAATTGAAATATTTGCGAGTTTAAACAAATTCATCATATTTTTTTAAGAAATTTTCTTTTCATGTGTTTTACTGTAATTGTGTGTTTTTTTTAGTTTTGCAATAATTTTGTCACGATTTTTATTGAAGTCTATTATTTATGTATTTTTATCTTTATAGATTAGACTGGGAAAGTATATAAATTGTAGACACATGCAAAAAACTTTTGTATAAGGGAAATAAATCATGAACAATAACAACTACTGAAGGTGTGGACATTTTTCCATGAAGGCAACTATCCGGCCACCAATTTATTCACCAAATACAGTGTTACCTTTTTAAAATATAAAATATGTGAACCATAAAAATGTTTTACTGGGTAACATTGATTGTATCTGGAAGCTCTAGGAGAGGAATAGCATGCAAGCAATAAACGTTGTGTCCCATAATTATTTGTGAAATATAAACGGTATGGTGTTTTCGTATTTAAGTATTTTATTTTATTATGATAAAAATATGTTAAGAAAATATTGGGATTTTATTTTTATTTATTAAATAATGTTCACCATACCGTATTGCGCTCTATGAACATGACGTTAAAATTCAACTGAAAATTACTTCCTTTTACTCACGTATTACAACAATTCTTGCAGCTCTTAGAGACTATGATGATCACAACATAAAAAGTCATTACTTTTCTAATTAAAGTATTTAGAAAACACGTTTTTGGAAGCAGAATTATGAATAAAAGTGGCACAAAAGATAGAAATTCAAATAAAAATCATCCAGAAATTGTAAGTAGGTCATAAACACAAACAAGTATGGCTTGCTTTTTAGTTGTTGAAACCATTATATGTTTACCAAAAATGCAATGGAAGAACGGAAGCATTTTTAATAATTTTTATTCAAAAACATAATGATCCGGGATTTTTATATAGGCTTTTTAAACTAGTGAATCTTCTTTTGATCTAAATATCAGCGAAAATAAGCAAATAAATCGTGTTTGGTAACTCAAAGGAAATGGACACCTAAAACTCTGATTGTTCATTTTCATCAAAATGAACAAGTTTTTTCTGAAATTTAAGATTGATCTTTGTGACTTCAGCAAATACTTAGACTGAACAGAAAATATTAAGTACTGTTAAGGTTAAAAAAAGGAAATTCTGCTGTACTTTCTTAGGGTATTTCCCTACTTAATTAAGGTATTTTGCCTTAACTATAAGGTACAGTAAATAAAACAAATTTATTTGATAAAATAACTTAGAGATTCTATCAAATGTCGACATTTGAATCATCAAATAAAAGTGATTAGAATCTTTGAATCAAAAAGAATTTTACAAAAACAGTCATTTATCTGCACCTCAAAGTTGCAGAACACGATGTAAACTTTTATTGTTTATGAAAAACTATGTGAATTTCAGAAAATGGACAGAATGAAGGCTTGACATTAAGATACACCACTCTTCTGTTTCTCGGAACTAGACTCTTAGGGAAATTTTCATTCCTTAGATGATCTTAATTTTCAGCAGCTTTTAAAACAATGCTTTAAAGACAAAATTTTATCAAAATACAGAATTTTTCATTGAAATTCGACTACATTTCATTGAAACTCGACAAAATTGGAGGAGGTAAAAATAAAATTATTAAAAATAAAGTAATAAATTTGAAATCATAAAAAATACATAGATAGGATGTAAAAACTACAAATATATTGTTTATTTTTTAGCCGAATATAAAAAATTATATGTATGTGTTATATGTTTTTAAAGCTCTTGAAATGCTCTATCACAATATATATTAAAACTTCTAATTAGTCGTTAATATAATTGTTATGGTCTTTTAGAAAAATCATGGAAAATTTTGAAATTCGTGTTCTTTTACACCATTACTGGAAACAGGGCTTAAACGCAACTGCAGTAACAAAGAAGATATGCGAAGTTGAAGGCGATAATGTGGTCTCAAATCGTACTGCATAAAATTGGTTCAACAGGTTCTACGAAGGCGACATCGACCACGGAGACAATGCACGTTTAGGTCGACCTATCTCCGTAGATTCCGGAGCAATTCGTAAAGCCGTGGAGACAAATCCGTCAATAAGTACTCGCAGATTGTCCGTCGAACTTCATATTTCTCAAACATCCATTGTACGACACCTTCACGCTCTTGGCAAGGTCAATAGACGATGTCGAGAAGCGCCTCATGAATTGACACAAATTCAAGCCGAAGAGCGTTTCGAAACTTGTCGAAAATTGCTTAAAAATCCTTGAGATGACCGTTTCATCCGTCGAATTGTAACTTGCAATGAAAAGTGGGTTTACTTCAGTAATCCCAGACCAACAAAATCAATGGTTGGACCCGGACAAATGGTGAAACCGGTAGCGAAACTAGATCGTTTCTCAAGGATGGCACTTTAATGTGTTTAGTGGAATTTCGAAGGCGTTATTCACTTCGAGCTGGTTCTAAATGGTCGTACCATCGACCTTTACTGTGCCCAACTTGATCGAATGTATGCGGCACTTGGCGAGTAATACCCCGCTTTGATCAATCGAAAGCGAGTTCTTCTATAACAGGACAATGCAAAACCGCACACCGCCAAACAAACATAGGAAAAAATCAAAAATTTCGACGCCTTTGAACTTCTTTCACACCCAGCGTATAGTCCCGATCTTGCGCCATCCGACTATTACCTTTTCCGCTCTATGTCACACTTACTTCGTGGTCGCAGCTTCAATAATCTTGCCGAGGTCGAAAACGGGTGTCACCAGTTCTTCGCTTCTAAGAACAAGGATTGGTACCGCAGCGGGATCGCAAAACTTGCCCATAGACGGGTTCAAGCTATAGATTCAAATGGCCTTTACTTTGAAACTTAAATGTTTTTCATTTTTTGTAAAATTATGTATAAATTTTTAATAAAAATTTTAATAAAAAATTTTTACGAAAAGACTTTTGGTTCACCCTAATAGTTAAAAGATCTAACTCAAGAAGCGAAAATGAACTCCCCGAAACCATAAGAAATGGTTCACAGTCAATCTCAGCCACGGACTGTCAATGATATTAGAGGAACATGTTTTCTTACCTTCTGAAATCTGTGAATAATGAAATAATAAATAATTGAACTTTTGAATTTTTATTGTTTAAATTTTATATTATTTTTTTTACCAAATATTCTTTATTTTCTAAATTTTTTATAAATATAACAGTGTGATTATATTTTTATTCATTTATATTTTATTCATATATTTTTTCAAAAAAAATATTTCAAATCCTTTATTTTATTTTTAATTATTTTATTTTTGACTCCTCCAATTTTGTCGAATTTCAATAAAACTGCAATGACGTTAAATAATGACAATAATTAAACTATTTTTATGTATACAAATATCTATAATATAAAATGTTGGTAATCTAAATAAAATTGTTCCTCTAGTATAATGATGAATGTTAACAAATTAAAAAATAATTAATTTTTTTGAATTAAGAAATATTGGCGAGAAAAAATCAATAATAATTTATTATTGATTAAATTAATATGAAACAAAATAAGGTCAAGGTTTATGTTAATCCAGCACAGCGTGTGTCTGAATTTCGGAAAGAGACGTTCTGTATTGAAGGTGGGTTGCTTTGGTGTCAAATTTGTAATGTTCCAGTTGGCCATATTTGCAAGCAGACAATTAGCGATCATGTGGCATCTGCAAAGCATATCTCAAAAAGTTCTAAGCGGAAATCAAACAATGACGACAGTGTAGCAACTAAACGTCAGGCCTCCATAAAGGAAATGCAAAAACAACTAATGCTAAATTTAGTTGAAGCTTTTGTATGTTAATATTCCTCTGCAAAAAATCCGAAGATGCGTAAGTTCTTAGATACGTCAGTGATAGGAGGTGGAGGTGTGTCAACTGCAAAGAGGCTACGAGAGCGTTACTTGCTAAAGTTATATACGTTGAAGCAAGAAGAAATAAAGCAACGTCTGAAAGGCCAGAAAGTTGCTGTGATTGCAGAAATGTCAAACAATTATAAACACAGCGAAAAAGTAGATAATAAAACAGCATTGAAAGTTTAGAAATGTTGAACCTTTTTGCACAGCTTGTGAAATATTCTTCCACTTTTACTCTAGGCAATGTGTGGTATAAGGAGTAAATTTAAAACCCTAGGTTCAGTATCTAATGCTCCAAAATCTGGACATTTCAATGAAGTCCACACGGAATGCTTCGCAACAACTTTCAATATCAAGATCATCCTTGTGATGTCTAATGAATAAGCAAGTACAGGTTTTTTAGAGAACAATCCAGATTGCTGGGTTCAATCCTGAGAAACGTTCGCATCCATAATATTAATGATAATCAAGATATTCTAGATAAAATAATTTAGTCTGATGAACCTTGTTTAAAATTGTCAGAACATGGAAACTGACGTAACTGAGTGTACTGGAGTGATGAAAATGTACATTTGAGTCTCAATTAAACCAGATTGCCTTTAATTCGCGGAGTGATTTGTTCAAATTACTTTTTTAGACTTGTGTTTTGATGGAACTCTTACTGGAGAAATGCTTCGTAGTGTGGAAGTACTTTTACTTAATTACTTTTAAAAACTCTACTTCCAGCGTAATGGAGTACCTCCACATATTGTGCGGAAAGTAAGAGAGTATCTTCATCAAGCCTTTCCGCAGCATTAGTTTGAAAGGCGGGGTAACATTGAATGGCAAATACATTCATTCGACCTGACACCAATGGATTTCATTTTTGCGGACGTAGTCAGGAAAAAGGTTTATGAGAGAAATCCTTTCACAGTAAATGAACTGCAAAATCACACTTCTGATACATTCTCTGATATTAATACTGATTGGAATTCATGTTGTACTGTGCATCAGAGTGTTATGGATTTATTATGGGTTTGAAAATTATTGCAAGGTTGAAGGTAGAAACTTTTAGCAGTTGAGAAATTAAATGTTTAATAATCAAACAATGTACGTGAATATAACTCTCATTTCTAATAAAAGAAAAATAGTAAAGTGTAAACTGTAACTCTGCTTTGGAACAACCCTGTATAATGAAGGCAATAATTAATTTTATTTAGCAAAATTATTATCTGCATAAAAAGCTTGTAAAATCATATTAAATAATATTAATTGAAGTTTCCTTAACATTTTCCACTATCATTATTAAATATTATTAATAAATAAAAATAATGTTCTTTTCTCAAATGGTATTCTTATTTAAATGTAACATTATTTAAAGTAAAAAAGGATCAATTAAAAAAATAATATAAATTAAAAAATATTAATTGAAATTAAAGGAAATTAAAATTACATCAATTATTATAATAAGAAATATAGATTAAAATATATTTAATTTTGCTTTCGTAAATCAACAACAAGTATATGCAAAATATTTGAAGAAATATTGAATAATTGTCTTGGGATTATCATGGATGAAATATAATAACAGAAGTATAAAAAAGATTGTAATGGACATAATGAAATCAATTTCATGAAATAAAAAAGAATAAATGTAAAAGATTAAAAATTTTATTGAAAAAGGAACAAAATAGAAACATCACGATGCAATTAAACAATTGATTCAGAAGAACAATTGAAATTCTTATTTTTGCATTTAAAAACAAATTAAATAGTCATAAAAAATACAAATAATTTTTCTAAGAAATTTTATTTTTTATTAAAAAAATATTTTTTTTCTTCTTTTATGCTTCTTGATCTATTTAATACAATTTTCGGCTATATAAACACATTTTAATAATTTAAAAAATTATTTAACGTTTCTTTTTCAATCAATTTAATATTTGTATTGGAGACACGACAATTAAGTCTCGAAAATTAAGTCTTAAAAATTAAATTTTTTTGTCATTATTGTCTCAGTGTTTTTTTATATTATATTTTCTCTAGAATTTAAAATTTATAAAATAAATTCTAAAAAAATAAAAAATTCCAGAAAAATTTAAAAAAAATTGAAAAATTCCAGTAAATTTTATATTTGTCTTTGTCCTTTGCTCTCCATATTTCACATTCGAATAATTTCTATTATCCTGTCACCTCTTCCAGTCTTTCCGTAGTCTCGGTTCCATTGCTCCCATTCTCTGAATCTGTTCGGATTTTCATAGCACTGTGTTCTTACTAGTCCTTTCCTGTTACAGTGGTTGCACTTAAAGATTGGGCATTCTCTTCTCACATGACATTCTTCGTGGCATGATCAAAAGAAATTCTTCCCGTTTTGAAATTTCTCTTTGTTTCTTCTATTATTCTTTCTTCGTTTCGTGGTCTTGGCTGTCGTCTTTTATGTTCGACTGTTCTCCATTCCATGTCTTTCTTTGTTCGAATTTTTCGAATTCTGATTCGAATTCGTATATTTTCTTCTGTATACATTCGATATCCTCAGCTTTTGAGACACTTCTTAGAGCTATCTCTCTCTTCACATCTATATCATCTAACGCGTGACATATTCCAACGCTGATATCTCTTTTTTCTCAATTTCTTTTATACTAATTTCCCAACTAGTTAGTCTATTTTCCAAAATATGGTTGAGGGTTCGTTCGATCCAAATTTTATTTCGACAAGTTCCCTCGTTATATTCAGGATGTTCTTTTCTCTGTTGAATGCAGATCTCATTTTTGTTTCCCAGGTATTTCGCTGTGCATTCTCGTGCTTATTTATTGCTTAGGGAATCATGAATACTGTTGCCAGCAAGACTTCTTATTTTTGAGAATCCCATGATCTTGGCATTTCTACCGAAGCTCTAAAAGAATTCCTCTAAATTCCTCTAATTTTGTCTAAAATTTACTTGATTTTTTAAAATTTTATTAACAATTTAAGATTTAAAAAAAATAACACTGAGACTTGTCTGACATTTAACATTTTAATTTCCGAGTCTTAATTTTCGAGAGATAATTTTCAAGACTTAATTGTCGTGCTCCGATTTGTATAATTTATTCAATAATTAATAATTGAAAAAAAGTAAGCAATATTTATTTACCAAAACTGAATTTCAAAATTAGACTTCTTGGCTGATAATTCGCAAAATTGTAACCAAAAATCATATAACAGTGAATTAAATTATTTTTGGATACTATTCACATCCTCAAACTAAACTTTTCTATCTTACCAAGTAATTTATATTTAAAATATATTTAATATATTTGAATATATTTAAAAACGTCAAGTACGAGGTAAAAGAGATTATATATTTGAGATCTAAATTATAGTGGAAGACATAAATCCCGTAGTTATGTAATCTTTTATAAGATAAAGGTAAACCAATTTAGTGAAGTTTATAACCAGAAAGTAAAGCTTCTCCATTTTAACATAGCCTATTTATCATACAAGTTATTGCGTGTTTTGTGTTTAAAATATTATAGACAGTAAAGGAGTAAACTAGCTCAGTGCTCTGCTTGAACTTGTTATATTTATCTAGCGTTCATATTCCATTTTCATCTTCTCTATCCAGGACAATACTACTAATAATTATATTTTAATCACATTTTCAGAAGATAAATTGACTGCGATATAAAAAACAATGTAAATATTTGTCTTAATTTATTTTTCTCCATTTACTGATTTATTTGTGCTTATTTTATTATATTATCGAATATTAAATGGTTACATCAAATTAATAAAAACGCACAAGACAACTGAAAACCATAAATTGAGTAATTTGAAAGAACTCAAAGAGTAGAGCAATGTTAAATACATGTGGTCTTCATTAGTAACTATTGTGACTATCAAGTTGGACACGGTGACTACAATATTTGTCGGTTGCTGCTTTCGTTCAGTCTACTGTTATTTATTGTTTTTATGGGACTTAATCGAAAGGAAAATATAGTAAAATTGCTCAATATAGCAAGAGATGTATAAATACTAAAATTGATATATGCCAATTTGAAAATGTCGATCAAAATACATCAAAATCAAAGTTCGAATAACATCTTTTCCAAAATTATATGATTTATTAATTAAATAAATATCATTTTGGTACTTAATATTGTGATATATCATTGTTTGTGTTGTCTGAAGATGAAAGGTAATGTACCTTATTTGTCGGTCATTTGTTCAACTAACATTACTCAGTTACTTAAGTACCAACATTAAGACAACAAATAACGATCGAAGAAAACAAAAGAAGACTTCTTGACTTCTACGGGAACATACGGTGAAACAATTTTTAAAATTAAAATTTATAATTTAGTACCATTTATAAAAACCAATTGTTGGATATCGCATAATTAGTGAAAAGTTTTTAAAAATATATTTTTCTTAATAAATTTTATTTCATAATTTGAAAATATAAATTTACTGAGTGATGAAATTCCCTTAAATATTGTTTTAGGGTATGTAAAAAAAGATTATTTTTTACAATTTTTTAAATATTTTTTTTAGTTTTTTTTAACTTTAAATTAACAAATATATATATACATATATATATATATATATTGTTCCATATTGTTGACTTGTTTTGTTATCTTTGTAAAAAATGTATAAAGAAGCTCGTAAAAAATAGTAACACAAAAGAAATAAAATTCAAATAAAATATGACAATAATTGATTTAATTATGTCCCGTTTATTTATCTAAAATATGGAAATATATTTCCTTACTTTAAATTTAAGAGCAATTTTTAGAATAATTTAAGATTGATAAAACAATTGATCTATATTACAAACCAAAGGCATGTACGTCCACAATAGTATATTACAAATGTATCCTAAATGTAAGACTGCTCGTGGTATTATATCAGAATATAACATTAATAATATCTCTACATCTTATCTAATGATTCAAAGGGTGGCTTATAAACAAAATTTAAAAAAAAACACGAATAATAATTTAACCGACAAAAGAAAATTGGTACATTATATTAATCTTATTAAATGGTAGTAGTACCAATCGAGCGACAGGAATTCGTCAATTAAATCACAGAACGGCACCGCACCATCTGTAGAATAATTCCACACACCCGTCACTATCATGACTGCACTGTTCACATAGAAACATAAACAACATATTTGCTGAACTCAATAAAGGATACCGATGTCTGTTAACTCCAAACTTGATCTCTGCACCTGCAGTGGCACATCAATACACATATATATATATAAATATATACGGAAATCGATCGATTAATAACTCTTCAATCAATCAACCGTCCAGCCCTTTATCCATTTAGCTTACATGGTCATAAACATTAGATTTAAGGAAACCAAATTGCATTGAAATTTATTTTTAAATAGTTTCAAACAGTGTATCTGAATCACACTTGTTCTTCATTTATGTATTTAGTAAATTTGAATTTAAATTGTTATGAGAATTAAATAAAATTACTATATTTATTTTAATCTCTATCAAGTTAAACGAAAATTGGATTAATTAAAAATTACTTAGGTATATTTTTTATAGAATAAAAACATTTTTATTGAATCATTTATCTTCTGATACAAAAGATGGTTAATTGTATTAAATGAGTATATCTAAAAGTCTTTAAGCATTGAACAAGTTCTAAAAATTCAAAACAATGAAATTAGAATCAAGAAATAAATTACCTATGATTTACATTTTATCAAAAGAAAGAAATTAAAGTTTTCATTGTAAATATGTTATAATAATTCACAATGATCGGTTTCATATTTAGGTTACTGTAAAGTGCAGTTACATAAATTAAAAATATTATTTTTAATTATTAAAAAAAGTTATGTTAAAATAACTAATGTTGTTTTAATAATCAGATCTATTAAATAATAAAATTTTCAAAAATCGTGTTTTCTTGTTTTCAATAGTCGATGGATGAAATTTACAATGGTATCAGACTGGTTCGCACGATTGCAACCAAGTCTCTACGAAACTGCCACAATACGTCGATGCGGCGTACGTCAAGTTTTTTTAGTTATTTTTACAAAAACACTAAACAATTTCAAACTCTAGGGATAAATTTCCAATTTCACTACTAAAAAGAAATTTGTATTTACCAAGTTTATATATCTTAAAAAAAGAAAACAAAAAAAACGGTCGTGCAAGTGTAATTAAATTTTCTACAGCATTTAATCTAAATAACATTTTACATAATTTACAGATCCTAAGGAGAATAAGTCAAAAAAATGAAATCGAGAAGAGTGATTGAAAAGTAGAGGGTGTTTCAAAATTAAAAAGATGAATAAATCATTAATAAATGAAATTAAAAACAAAAAATTATGCTTTTTATGCATTGAATCATTAATAATGAAGTGATTCTAAAAACACTTTAGTTAAAAAAAATTTCCAGCAAACTGACTTGAGATAGAAAGTCTCAATCAATCGATGTATTATTGTACTTATACTGCATTATCTGACTTTTTCACCTCATTTTTAGTAAGGATTTTTGGTTATAAAAATCAAGTTTTGTTAAGTTAAATTATAAGGATTTTAATCGATTTTGGTACACATTTGCCATTATTTGCATAATAAACTAGACAATAATTCATATTACAAGCCTGAACAATAATCAATACCTGTATGAGTATTGAGTATGAGTATTTTGAAAAAGTTGTATTCTTAAGAATTAGGTAAATATTATTATTTTAAAAAATTATGGCAACTTATTTTTAAAAAAAAAAATACGCCATTTGTTAAATAGACATTTATTTTTCATGACAATTATTTTTGACGGTATAACTGTCATCGTCAGGTCTCAAGAAAAAAATGAATTTTAAATCTGCTTATATAGGCAAGCAGTGATTATGTCATCAATAGATTTTTATGTCATCTAAACACGCTCAATAGGGTTTTCGAGAGACCCGTTTGCACATTAATCTTAGGATCTAAAGATCTGATATAAAGTGCTTCACAGGCCACCCTCTCCCAATAGTTTTTAAAACGAGAACATAGAATTTTAAAATCATTTATGTTTATGTTTTCATTCGACTTACAACCCTTTCTGTCTTCTGCAATATTACTCCCACCTACATTCCGACAATGTTCTTGGATTCTCTTACAAAGATGACGGATTGACAGATTGATAACTCTTTCTTTATTCGGTGGGTGGTGGTGCATGGTCGTTCTTAGTTGGTGGAGCGATTTGTCTGGTTAATTCCGTTAACGAACGAGACTCTCACCTGCTAAATAGTACATTTGTGTTAAATCGCAAATGCTGACTTCTTAGAGGAATAAATAGCGTTTAACTAAATGAAATAGAGCAATAACAGGTCTGTGATGCCCTTAGATGTCCGGGGCCGCACTTGCGCTACAATGGCAGTACCAGCGAGTTTTATTCCTAGCTAGAAATGACCGGGTAACCTGCTGAATCACTATCGTGTCAGGAATAGTGGATTGAAATTATCCCACTTGAACGAGGAATTCCTAGTAAGCGCAAGTCACTAGCTTGCGCTGATTACGTCCCTGCCCTTTGTAATTATTTTAATTTCCTTTACGAATTCAATTAATCTTTTTAATGTAAAATTTAAAAATTTTATTTTTGATTAAGAATTTTAAAAAAAACTTGAATAAAACCTGAATAAATCTTCTAGACAGGTGGAATAAAAATGCAAAATTTCAACAGTTTACTGTCAGTGACAGTCAAGGTTATTAACATATGGCGATATTCATGTAATACTATTTCTAAGAATTGATGTGAGGACGATTGTAATTGTCATACAAAAGTTTCAAAATCATATTGGTATGCTTAATAATTATGAAAAAAGTCATGAACAGAATTAAAAGAACAACGACGTCAACATTGAGTTTTCATTAATGGTAATAGTGATAATTTATAATCAGTTTCTGATGTGTGCAAGCCATGGAGCTAAATTTCGGTATTCGAGTTTCAGGAAAGCTATGAAGCAATGGTGAAAGTCAATAAATATTTCGTTTATGTCCATTGGAATATACGAGTTAACAATATGCAAACATTTTTTTCTAAATTTATTAGGCAAATTGGATGAGAAGGCCACATTGATGAGACAAATCATAATTGGACAAAAAAATATTAGACAAATTATGTACAAAAAAGTTAAAGATTTACAAAAAATGCAATGAACACAAACAAATAATTAAGTTAACATATTCTGAAGGGTTTAGAACACTTAAAATGTATTTGTTTCTCGAACATTGGAGAAACAAATCTCAAAATCCGGATTAGTGAGCATTCACAATTGAATCGATCAAGTAAGGTTCCTGATCATTAGTTACATTGTAAAAATAAAATTTCTTCTGTTTCAAAAGATGAGTTTTCTGTTTCCAGAAAGGTTTCGAATCACACTATGAGAATCAGTTATGTGAATCATCATTAATACGACACGACAGCCCATTAATTTCTATTCAAAATTGACAAAAACATCCGTTTTCAAATCTTAAATTAAATAAAAAGTTCCCATTAATATCCAATATTATCTTAATAAATTATAATATTCTTCTTGATTTGTCTTAATTCACATGATAATTGCTGATGGTGTATGGAAGATCGAAATTCAATAATCATTTGCTAAAACATGTATTAACTAAATAATTATTCGAATATATCATTGTTAATTTAGTCTTAACCGTTTCAAGACAACTTTTTTTCTACAAACATCAGAAAGTGGAATAGTAACTTATTGAACGAAGGTACAATCCCTTGATAAAATATGCGACTAGAGGTATGTAGAGTGACGTGATCAAAATAGTAAAAGGCGAAATGGACTGAATAAATCCCCTAGTAAACGCATTTGAAAAGTTCAGTCTTGTGTGGAAATCTCTTGTGATTAAAAAGTCCCTGTAGGCCTGAAACGGTTAAAATAACGATCAATGAAGATCATTTCATGGTATTTCAAAAAAGTGTTGTCGTACAATTACTATATTATTGAATGAAGATTAAATATTAATCAATGAACGCATTTAGAGTAATGTGATGTTGATGTGTTCGTCGTTCATCCGAGAAAATACAATCTATTGTTTTGTATTTCGAATTTATTAAAAAACAAAATGTCCGATTTTCGTAATGTGCTTATTTGAATTATTTGCATTTTTCGAATTATTAAAACAAATTTGTCAATTTTTAATATTAGAAAAAAATTAAAAATTATCAAAAAATTTCTGTTTAATAAAACATTTCTTTATTTTCTTTTAATTTTCTGTTGACAAAAAAACAATCGACTCACTTTCTTTAATGGCATTAACGACGTTTGGAAATGAATACCAGATAATCAAAATTAAATTAATAAAAATCCATTGTTTGAATAGAGACATTGTGGCGGTAATTTCGAATTTGAATTGTTTTCGATTAATTTAAACAAAGTAAAGCAATTATGTTTTTTGTTGTCAGTTGAAGTAAATAAAAATGTAGAACGAAATTGAAATTCTGCAAGCACGTGTTTCATCGAATAATACAATAAATTCATTCAGCCAATCAAATTGCAATAATCAACTCGAACTTCTTATTCGCTACAAAGTAGCGAGTCATTGCCACCACTACATATTCTGTTATAAGCTTGATACGTATTTCGAAAAAAACAAATCAATGAAATTAATGCAGGCACGAGAACAAAGAAAAAATGATTTGAATATTAAGTGTTGTGTTAAAATTAAAATTTAATATATATATAATATTACATACTATTTATATTATATATAAATATATTATACATATTTAAATTTTCTTTTATAAAATATTTGTTTCCTGGGCTTGTTAAAACACCTTATTTTGTGGGTAGCTCCAGCAAGCCGAAAATAAACGACAATGAATAGTAATAAAAATAATAATTCTTATTAGAAAGCAGCTAACTAATCAACAAATGAATAAAAATTTAATTCTCATCAACCGCTATTATTTCCTTCTTTCAAGAACATTTCCAGTATCATTTGGAATCTACGTCACACTTTCTATGTATCTACTATCATTTTGAACCCTCACAACACATTCTTTAGAATTTAATTGTTGACCCTTATACTGAAAACCCTTTATCCAGAACAAAGTTCAGTACTCTTCTAATTTTTCCAACTGAAATTAAACTTAATTAAAAATAAGAAGTATTTAACTTTAACCTTCCAGCGGGCGCGCTGAATAACATCACTGGAGCGGGCGCTTGTCGTAAATTTTACGTCATCAAGTTTTCTTCGTGTAAATGGTGTTTTCTTTATATAAATGTAAGGGAATTGCTGTAAGGTTACGCAAAATGATAATGTACAAAAAATATATTTGACTTTCTAAACAAAAAAAAACGAAACAACACTTGTATCAACAACAAAAAACAAAAATTATCCACGTTTTAGTCAGAATCTATATTCTCATCCTTACAATTATTACAAACCACCTCAAATGCAGAATGGTTCTTGCATGTAAAGGATTGACAACGGCAACACTTCCTTGATGCTGAGGATCTTTTTTTCTCCAGTGCACAT
>MQRK01232557.1:6056-17378 GCA_001938485.1 Girardia tigrina | reverse complement strand
CAAGTTTTATTTCAAAATAATTTTTAAACCTAATTTTAATACTTCTACACTTAATTATCACTTGATTTTCACAATATTTGTTCAATTTATTGATTTTTTCCGTACATCCGTAAAGTAAACGTTTTAAAATATTGTATTGTAATCGGAAGCAAGCCTGTATAAAAAAATTCAGCTCAATTGGATGACTGAAAGTAGTCGAAAAATCAATCGCAAGATTTGTTCCAGACAGACAAACAGACAAGAAACCAAGCTAAGAAAAACGTGGTAAAATAACAGCAATATGTTAATAATGGCTATATGAATATACAGCTAGGCATAAGATTTCAAATAATATCTAACACTAATGCATTTAAACTTATATACATATCAAAGTAGATAAACAAAGTATAAAGCTCAAAAACCGCCATTATTTTTCGACCAACCTAATATTTTTAATTCTTCTATTAGATTTTAAAATTTTAATTTATATTTTTCTGAACCCCAACAATTAAAACATTAAAAAAAACTGGTGAGTTCGTGTATTTGGCAAAAATTTTGTCTAATTCGGCAAAAAGTTTGCCTAATTTTGCAAATAAGTTCCTGGAAACACGAATTCGGCATAACAGATCACACTTACCACAGCTAAACATTTTATAAATACATTTTCCAAGGACCAAAACGGTACGTACTCTTCACATCATTAGTGACATTGGCCAGTTGTCATTGAACTATTTCAGTCATATTGTATTAACGCATTTATTTATTTTATTTGTAACATGATCTCAATTTCATTCCAGTCGCGGTGGCCAGGTCAAGGTTGGCACCAAGCGAGGATCCGTGCACAGTCGACTCGGATGATTTTATTCGAATTTTATGTATATATGAATAAATTGATAATTTTATGTTTTTCAAACAATAAATTGCTTGTTTTATCTCTTTTGTGATTGTTTGTTTTACCATTGATTGTACTGAAATACGGCGATTGTTGTGTGTAGATAAATTGCACGATTGCGGTACGGAAATTGTGAAACGTCGTTTGTCAAATGCGTTTATCGAAATATTTATGCTTAACTTCTTTGAAGTGTAATTTTTAAAGCACAGTCGACTCCGGATAACTCGATATGCTGGGGACTTCCGAAACTTATCGAGATAAGCGAACAACAGCATTTTTCCCTGTCCCGATATCCATCTATTGAGAAAAATCAGTAATTCTTCTGTACAGGCATGTAGACAAGAATGTAGAGAATATTTATTGACAACACAAACAGTTAACACAAAAACAATTAATAGATTTATATATATATATACTTACAGTGTATTTATCGTGTTTATTTTATAGTTCATTGTTAGTCCCGACTGACCTTTCTTTAGACAGTCAAGTTCAGACCGGTAACTATTATTAACAACATCACAATTTGAATGCAAACATTTATTTACAAAACAAACAGATTCTTCACAACAATTCTCATTGGTCATCATTCTTTGATTGATATAGTTTTTTTGGTTAATATATTCAAATCTAAAAAAACAATGAATGGGACAGATTAATAATAAATTTTAATTTCTCATAATTTTTATTGGATAAAAGTCATAACATAATTTTTTAAATAAACATTAATTTTTAAAATATATTACTTTTAATAAGTTAAAATCTTTTACTGAAAATATTATTAAAATTCATAATAATCAAACTTTAATTAATTAGTATTTAAAATTAATATCATTAAATGATTTTCATTAGATTCAAATAATTAATCAATAAACATATCAATCCCATCTGAGTAGGTGAGTCACAAATCTAAACAGCATACAAGCAACAAACTTACTACATTCCAAATTATCCCTCACATACATAATGTCGTGCCAACTTTTCCAACGGTTCATCCAGGAAAAATTCATTCATCCATTTTTCTATGCCCAGCATTGTTGCAAATTCAGTGGCCTTAGTCCGCAGTATCTCAACATCCAAACACAGAACATTAACAGAGTGGCGTCTACATCTTGGTAGTTGGAAGGATGACTTTTCTTCTTTAGTGTCGAGTCTATGTCCTGATACTCTTCGATGATTTTTTCTTTATTACTCAGGTAATTCGATAATTTAGACTGCTTTAATCCGAATTTGAAACACACATCCTTTTGTTTCCAGGTAGGATTGGAGGTGACAAATTAAACAATCTCATGGTTTTACTGCTGCACAATCTTTTAAAGCTACTTGATTTTGATGCTCTTACTGTCAGTGTTAGGAGCAGGGATATTTTACACTAAAAGTGAATAATTATTGCATTGTATTATTTATTGTATCAACCTTTGTTCGAGATAAAATCGAAATCTTTAGTTTTTCAACAAACTTGAAATAATCACACTTTTTATAGAAAAGGTCGTTTTTATTTAACAAAGACAGATTTTCAAATTTCAAAAAGTTTAATTTATACAAATTTACAATTTTAATCATTTAAACAAATTGTAATTTTTTAATTTCACAACATATTACATTAATTAAATACAGGCCTTCCATTTGTCCCCGATTTTCTAGGACAGTCCTGGTTTTCAAGAAGCTGTCCCGGAAAGTCCTGGATTTTATTAAATTTTCACAAAGAAAAAATAAATTTTTGCTATCAAAGGCTTTTTATCAATTTTTTGCTTGTTCTCTTACGCGTTTTGTTAAATGTTTAAATGGAATCTGTTAGTTTTTTGTTAAATTTTCAAATTGAAATGTGTTAGTTGTTTGTATAATTTTTAAATTTAAATTGTTATTTTTCAGAATGCCTAAACGAAAGTGCACGTTGATTAGATGAGTATTTGAAGAACAAAGGCATCAAGCGAAGCAAGAAAGGAGACGAATGGTTTTATTGTGAGCTTTGCAGGTGTAATATTAATTTTTGCAACGGAGGTCAATCAACAATTAATGAACATTTGAACAGCAAGAAACATCAAACAAATTCTAAAGCCACTCAATCGACTGCATCAATTTTGAGTTTCATACCAAGTCTGTTAGTTCCAACACTCATTGATGACAAAACTCTAGCAGCTGAAGGTGCATGGGCTTACCATACCGCCGTTCATCATCAATCTTTTGGATCAACCAATTGTATCTCGTCTGACGGTTTGTTCCGAACAATGTTTGCCGACTCCAAAGTCGCCGCAAAATTTTCGTCTGCCGAGACAAATACAGCTGAAATCATCAAAGGCGTCCTTGCACTGTATTCACACCAACAGCTTCTGAAGGAACACAGCTCATTGCCTTACTCAATTTCTATTGATGCGTCCAATCACAAAGAGACAAAATTTTTTCAGGTAGTCATCAGGTTCTTCTCACCAAACGACGGCATCAAAGTTCGTTTGCTGGAATTGAAAAATTTGCCTAGATAGTCCACTGGAATCGTTGTGCAATTTATCACTGACATGTTGAAGAACAATGGAATGTAGTTCCCCAATATTGTTTCATTTTGCGCTGATAATATGCGACTGTCAATTTTGGTGGTTCTCAGCACAATGGACAAATGAACGTCTTCAAGAAGCTCAAAGAAAAATACAAACGACTGATTCGGATTGGTTGTCCTGCACATATTCTCCACAATACGGCTCAAAAAGGTGCAGATGGATTGCCATTTGATATTGAAGCCATTGTTTTCAAATTGCATCGTTACTTCAAAGGATTGACTCAGCGTCATGAACAACTGAAAGATGTTTGTGAGCTTCTTGAGGTTGAGTATTCTTCAATTCCGATTAATGGACCAACTCGTTGGGTAACACTGAAAAAGGTTCTTTTGCGAATCATTGAATTGTGGACGACATTGAATGAATATTTTGCTAACTTGGAAAAGCCATCACGTCTTCTTCAATATTTCTTTGCATTCGATGAGGCTCGTTGCGTTGTTTTGTTTCTGGAAAGTGCGTTGGCTTGTTTTGACGAACAATTGAAGTTGTTGCAGAAGTTCAATTCTTTGTTTGCCCGAACTCGCCACTATCGCTGAATCTTTCCGAACCAAAATCAACGAAAGAAAGTCAAATGATTTTTACGGAGCGAAGACTGCAAATGCATTGGCAAAATTGAATAATGTGAAGCGTGATAATTTTAGTAAAAACTTTGATGACTTCTACAACACATGCCTGTACTATTTTAATAAATGGTTCCGTCTTGAGAAGCTGCCTTTTGATATTGCTTGGATCGCGCTGAACAGTCTACAAGTTCAATACAATGAAGTCAGAGCATTGGCCGAGCAGATTGCGCCAGAACTTGCGGAAAAGGGTGATTTGTTTGATGAGGTTGTGCAACTCAATCAAATTTTGACAGCAATTCCGAATGAAAAGTTCATTGACAAAAGCACCGAAGAAAAGGGGCAGTTGATTTTTAAGAAAAATGATGGTTTACCGTGCATTTTGCGCCTGGTCTGTACAATCTTGGTAGTGCCCGTTTCAAATGCGTTTGCCGAACGAGTCTTTTGACTCTGCAACGTGTAATGGACTAAGAAACGAAGCTCACTCGACGTTGCCACCGTCAAAGCTCTTATTCAAGTTAAAGTTAATTTGGATGACATACCTTGTACTAAAATGTATGAAAAATGACAATTTGTTGAAAAAGATTCGATCAAGTTTGAAATATTAATCTGTTTCTATAAAATCGTTATTATAACTACGTGTTTTAATGTATCAAATTTGTAATTGTCCCTGATTTTTGTCCTTTGTCCGGTTTTTTCAATTTTTTTGTCCTGGGTTTTCTTCTAGACGAAATGGAAGGCCTGATTAAATATTACATGTGTTACTGCCAGTCTGTATCAAAACTGATTAATTAAAAAATGATTACTGCTTTGGGCGTAGCCAACGGGAAAACCAGATAGCCCAAGCAGTTATTATCATTTTTTTATTTTAGATAAAGTAAGTTTTATAATCATATTAAAAATAATATAGTAAAAATAAAAAAATAAAATTGTAATAATGATAAAATAATAATAATATAATTAAATTTAATTTCTTTAAATCAAATGGTAATTTAGTCATTAAACAAAAAAACACCATTTTAATTTTAAATTTTTATTGGAAAACATGTTTTGCCACTTTTGTAGCATCTTCAGTTCTGTATTTAATTAGAAAGTTATTGTTTATATAAAAAGATGACCATTACGTCACAGTGTGTTACGTCAAAATACTCTAATATGATTGGACGAATCACTTTGCACATTTAGACTAGGTTTACAAACTTTATCAAGAGTGCTTCAGTAATTATCCTTTCATAATTGTGATCAAAGTTACTAATCAAAACCCGAAAATCATTATCAAATACCCTCCTTTGAAATGTCATGGAACTCAAAGGAGGGTATTTGATAATGATTTTCGGGTTTTGATTAGTGACTTTGATCACAATTATGAAAGTACAATTACTAAAACACTCTTGATAAAGGTTTGTAAACCTAGTCTAAATGTGCAAAGTGATTCGCTCAATCATATTAGAGTATTTTGACGTAACACATTGTGACGTAATGGTCATATTTTTATATAAATAATAACTTTCTAATTAAATAAATAAATATATTTGATTTATTTGAATCCTCATCGTTAAAAACTTTGACATTTCTTTTCTTAAGGGGTTCATTGTGTTTCAGTGTACATTGTTCACAGTAGCCTAACCTGGAAAGAGCATCGGAATTAACATGATCCTTTCCCTTCCGGTATTCTATAACCATATCGTAAACTTCCAGTTCAGATTTATATACACAAAATTGGGAAGTATTTGGACTATCCCATTTAAGAAACCATTTTAAAGCTTCATGGTCAGTTCTAACTGTAAATTTTTGTCCTAATAAATAATGCTTAAATTTTAATACAAAGTATAAATTGAAAAAAGCTCTTTTCTAGTAATGCAATATTTTCTTTGACTTTTAGTCAATGTTTTTGACGCAAAGGCTACAACTCTTTCTTAACAATTCTGAATTTGTGATAATACCGATCGTATAGAATTTTGGGATGCATCTGTAACGAGAACATAGTATTCATCACGTATCGGTAAGGCTAATACTGGCGGAGAAGATAGTGCTTCTTTAAGTCTAATAATAGCATTAATTTTATCATCATCCCAATCAAATTTAGCATCTTTTTGAATCATTCGTGTTAAAGGCTCCGATAACATAGCATAATTCTTGATAAATCCCCTATAATAATTTCACATGCCAAAAAAAGACTGCAACTCTTTAACACACATTGGTATAAGTCCCTGTTTAATTGCTGTTATTTTATCTGGATCTGTTCTTACTCCATCAGCATCAATAACATGACCTAGATAGTGTACTCTGGTCTTCAAAATGCAACACTTTTCTGGTGACAGTTTCAGACTAGCTTCTTTAATTCTCTGGAGTCCTAAGCTTAATCGCACATTATGTTCTTTTATGGTTCTTCCGAAAATCGGAACATCGTCTAAATATATTAGACACTTACTCCAATTCTCTCTTTGCAGAATTATATTCATCATTTTCTGGAAGGTGGCAGGAGCAGAGCATAGACCAAAAGGCATTCTTGTAAATTCGAACTGTCCATGTTTTGTTGTAAAGGTAGTTTTTTTCATATTATCAGACTTAGTAGGGATTTGATAATAACCACTAGACAAATCTAGCGTTGAGAAGTATTTGGCCTCTCCAATGGCATCAAAAATTTCTTCACTTTCTGGAATAGGATAAATTGGGCGATCTATTTTAGCATTTAAACCTCTATAATCCACACATAATCTTATATCTTCGTTTTTCTTTTTTACAATTACGAGTGGAAAATTCCAAGGAGAATTACTTTGCCTTATTATTCCTGCATGTTCTAGCTCCTTTACTTTAGAATTTACCACTTCCTTCAAACCAATTGGTATTCTTCTAGGCTTAAAAGCTATAGGTTTAGCTTCTCCTGTATCAATTTTATGCTCTCTAACATTGGTAAGACCCATATCTAACGAGTATTTGCTAAAAATATCTATATTTTTCTTTATGATATGCATTGTTTCATTTTTTACACTTTCTGCAACGTCATCCATATTTTTCTCAATAATAGAACATATATATGATAATCTAGATATTTCTCTATGTTTTGAAATCTCGGATAAACTGCATATACTTCTTTTAGTATTCTGAATTTTGTCATCTCTCCAATCTTCAGCGTATCCAAGTACTGAACCCGCATGTAGCGTTTTAGAACCTCCATCTGGCATATATAGCCGGACCCAGATGGAGCCATCTTTCAGCGATACAATAGAGTTTCCAATTAATAAATTTTTTATCCGCCATTTTTGCTTTGTCCCCAGTAAAAATCATATCTATTCTGGACCTTGATAACTTCTGATTATTTTCATCTATTACTACTCCTCTAACCAGATATTCTCGAGTTCCACATAACTGAACATTATCACATAAAATCACACACAACATTAAGCAATTTTGAGTTCCTTCAGCACCCCTCTCCGCATCCGAACTCTGAAATACGGTAGGGATTAGTTTAAAGTTGTTGCAGCTTTAGTATCTGAAACAAATGGGACAATTATCTTATCTATTTCAATAGCATTAATATCTGGTCTAATTATTATACCACATTTTTTTCTTGCTTCGTAATCCGATAAACATATCTGGAGATAAATCTGGCATAATATCAAATACATGCTTGGTTAAAATTGGACATACATTTACCGATAATTTTACCTTGCCTTCAAAACTAACTACCTGACCATTAGCACATTTTACCTTTGTTTCTGATGGATATATTTTTATATTTTCTCGCTGAGATAGTTGTTTTACAAAGTTTTCCCTTATAACATTCAAATCTGCACCTGTATCAAACATAACATTAATCTTACTATTTCGAACTGAACACAGAACTATCGGCTTATTTGCTAACGACTGATTTTTTAATAGCGCTTCTTTGTAAAGTGGACGTTTCGGTTTCGTTGTTATACCGTTAATGTAAGATACATATTGGTCGATTAGATCCGGTTTTTTCAGGGGTTTAGTTTTCGTCATTGAGTTAATTTGCCTTTCATTATCTCTACTTACTTCTGAAATCGAATCTGAATTTTGTCATAACTCCGTTTCCTGTAACAACTTAACAGATTTAAGGTTTGGGCAATTTGTTTTCTTGTGGTTACCACCACAGTCGTAGCAAATTATAGCTTTGCAAAAACGTTTGATGTGTCAGACTTTATTATATTTAAAACATTTACGTTTGTCGCTCTTCACATTATCGGACAATCTATTATTTTAAGTTTAAATATTTCATCCTTCAGAAATTTTATTTCTGCCTTTAGTTTTTGGTTCTCCTGAAGTAATTCCGCAATCGATACGCTTTTGTTCATTTTATAAAATTCGTAGTTATTTTCGTTACTATTGTCGTAGTCGTCTTCTTTCACCATCCCGAGAGCTTCGGATATTGCTGTCGGTTTGAGAATTTTGAAGACTTTAGAGATCCGTTTGTCCAGTAGTCCGTGCTGGAAAATTTTAAATATGGAGTTCTCTGATTTGATATTTATCTTAAACATTTCCAATTTTACTCTTTTTGAAAAAGCTAGTAATGTTTCTTTTTGTTCTTTCCTAATTTGCAAGATTGGTTACAATTCACCGACTTTAGATCTTTGCATGTCGAATTTTTCGATCAATTTAGCAGCCAGTGTTTGCGTATTACAGCATTTCCAATCGGATCAGGAATCGCTTTGAATTTCTGCAATAAGATTTTTGTCAAAATACGAAGAAAACACCTCCATTTTCGTATTTTCGTCTAATTTCGATTCTTCGAATAATGTTAAAAATTCTTTAACATTATTGACGTGTTCCGCAATCGATTTTTCCTTCAGATGAACTCTTTCGAAGATAAAAATTTTTTCTTCTTTTTTCTTGAATATGATTTCTTCTAAAAACTTCTGCGCAGTTGCATTTGTTCGTGACACCATGTTATAGTCTTACATAAAAGATTAATAAGATGGATTATAAATATTTATTAACAATAAAACAATGTTTAAATAGTAATATTTAAACAACATATAAATTCCTATTTTTTTAATAATTTCTATTTTTTTATTCATTTTTAATAATTATCATAAATGATAATATAACATTTCTATTATCCCAATTAAACGCCACTCGTCCCTGAGTAAACTACTCAAACAAAGGGAAAGTTAAAATGGGATTATACTTCTTTTTTTTTAAATTTAATTAATTTTTTTTATTTTTTTAATTCTTTATTTAGGAAAAAATTAGTAAGGTAATATTGATATTTTATTGAAGATCATTTTATGTATATTTTAAATATTTTTTATTTACAGGATCTTAGCAGATTAAGATTAAAGTCATTTAAAGGGAGACAGTGAATCAAGCGGTCAGGAGCGAGCCAAATTCGGTGTAGTCTAAGGGTCAAAAGAAATCATGGGTGGACCCTATTGCTGTACTATACCGGCACTCATTTAAAACGCTTTGGAGACAGAAGTTGGAGATTGAGTATTTCCTACCGGAGATAAGTGGATACTCTTGTGTCAAGTAGATATCAGCAATGTTAACTAATTCGCTTAGTGTCGTGTATTTTTTTTCGAAATGGTCGTGACAAAAGGCTAGATGTAAAAGTTCATAACTACTTTATTTTAACCACTCAGTAAAACCCGATAAAGTTTTGATATAAATATATTTTATTAGTGTATTCATCTTCTTCACAGACAACAAGCTGGCTTTCCATATCTTATTTTTCATTTGAGAAAGACGTTCAAGAATCTCGATTTACTCTAGATACAGATGGAAGATATACTAATAACAGTATCATTAAAAGTTTATGTCTGTTGAGGAATATAACTTTTCTGGATATTAGTCATTAAATAGGTACTAGAGCTATAATAATGTCTATGTTATACGAATAACCTCAAATGTTGAAATATAACAAATACAACTCATTATTCAAAATAATATATCTTTTACCTCTGATCACTGTTATTATTCTTTATTGTTAAACTTTCGTCCCATTCATTAAAAGTCTCTAAGCTCATGAGTTTGTTGCGTTAGAATCAAAATTTAAGATAAAACATATAATGTAAGTGTCGATTTAAACAAAATAATCGGAAAAAACGCAAAGCATGAAAAACAAGAGAAATCGCATAAAAATATTAGAAATATAACAAATCAACAACAAAAAGTGTTAAAATGTATATAAATTGGATAAAAAGTGTAAATATTGGCGGAAAAGTAAATAATTATAGACGAATAATCGATAAAACCAGGATAACACGTGTAAATGAATAGATAAAAATCCGCAAAATTAATGAAAAATTCCCAAATAATTTTACGAGCAAAACAAAATAAAAATTACGAAAATCCATTAAGAATTCGCAGAAAAATAACAAAATCGAAGTAAAAATAATAAATAAATAATCGATAAATAACGATTAATGAACGGGTTTGAATGAAATAAGCAAATAAAATAGTCAGAAAAATCATGAAAATACTCGTAAAATACCAACAGATAATAAAAAATCATAATCGCATCGAAAAACGAGTGAAAATAGCAAATTAATACAAAATAGTATAAATTGGAACATCGCCAAATAAAGAAATAACGATGAAATCTCACAAAATGAAGACGAAAAATTCATAAAATAATCGGAAAATCGTAGAAAAATCAGCAAGATGCGAAAACATTATAATCAATACTAATCGATCAAGATTTCGAATGAAAATAATTGAAAATTAATAAAATTGTACTTTACTGCAATATTGTGACCAAAAAACGTAAATCTGAATGAAAATCGATCGATCAGAGCGGAAAAAATTCGTAAAAATGATAATAAAAATTATGCGATAGAAATCATGAAAAAATACGCAGCGAAAATAGAAAAATACGAAAAGAAACATAAAAAATCAAATAAATCGAAAATCATTCAAAATAATCAATCAATGAATCCAATATTATGCGGACGCCACTGAAATAGATTCTGAGCAATGTAGAATAACGTAAAAAGCTACAAACACGCAATAATGATGAAAATCCATTGAAGCCGCAATAAATTAATAATCAAAAATGTATCAAACAGAATGAATTAGATGCGGAAAAAATCTAAAAAATTATTCAAAAAATCAGAAATAAACAGATTAACGGAAATAATCGAACTCCGCATAGAAATCCGAACGAAAATCGATGTCGAACATAAAAACCGAAGAACAGCGCATATAATAAATAGTAGCAAAAAGCACGAAATATTCCAAAATTTACCAAAGAGTTAACCGAGATGAATACCGTAAAAATATCGTGCAAAAAGCAAATAAAAATGTTAAATCCGACAAAAAATTATAAAAGTTAAAATTAATTATTAAATCGAATATTTGTAAATATAATGATAAAATAGAG
>MQRK01232550.1:5588-17224 GCA_001938485.1 Girardia tigrina | reverse complement strand
TTGGCGAGAAATACCCCGCTTTGATCAATCGAAAGCGAGTTCTTCTACAACAGGACAATGCAAAACCGCACACCGCCAAACAAACAAAGGAAAAAATCAAAAATCTCGACGCCTTTGAAATTCTTCCACACCCAGCGTATAGTCCGGATCTTGCGCCATCCGACTATCACCTTTCCCGCTCTATGGCACACTTTCTTCGTGGTCGCAACTTCAATAATCTGGCCGAGGTCGAAAACGGGTGTCACCAGTTCTTCACTTCTAAGAACAAGGATTGGTACCACAGCGGGATCGCACAACTTGCCCATAGATGGGTTCAAGCTATAGATTCAAATGGCCTTTACTTTGAAACTTAAATGTTTTTTATTTGTTGTAAAATTATGTTAAAATTTTTAATAAAAATACGAAAAGACTTTTGGTTCACCGTAATAGAACAACGCTAATGACATTAAAATTTCCGCAAAACGCGGTACAACAGTCACAGAAATGTTCGAAATAATGCAAAAAGTTTATGGTAGTATTTATTTATAAAAAAGTAATGAGTTCCTACACGACTATTGAGTGACAAAGGACTTTTGGATGATACTGAACGTAGGGCAAAGCCATCAATAATTCCAACACTGCAAGAATTCTCATTCATTACGATCGCTATACGCCAATGAGAAATGTATCAGATGCATTAAATATTAACACATAAGTCCACGCCAAAATCCAGACCAAGTTTATTGTTATCTTCGATGGCCAAGTCATTATCTTTAGTTTTCTATTTCAATGATTTTTCAACGGCTGATTGGAATAGTTCATCAAATTCGATGGGAACATCGCGACCCCAGCGACGTGATTATGTGCCATGTGATTATGCACTGTGATTATAACGAATGAAATCGAAGTTGAAAGAGCGCGACTTTGATGGCTTTGAAACCGTACCTAAAAATGAGCTCTCAGCAATCTGTCCTTTGAGTCGTAGAAATTTATTCAATGACAAAGAGAAGACTTTGAAGAAAGAAAGGAACAGCTTTGAAAACAATTTTTCTTTTCTTCTTTAATTCACTCTCAGAATGTAATTACCGCACTGCGTACCGACCGATTTTTAGCTTCACCGGTATTTCGGTTCTTGACTCTCATGCATCTCTGATCTCTCTAATTATAGTCTCATCAACTATCTTCAAACCAGATCCATCGCTGCAATACCTTTAACATCAAAGATGCTTGTCCATCAACATCCCGATCCCATTCTACTCGTTCTTTACCTCCTCTCATCATATCAGACGTCACACTTTGATCAAATGATCAAGTCCATTCTTACATATCATCAACTCTTATTCTTTGATATTCCTGTTCGTTGTCTTCAATCTAAAAATGATGTTTTCTCTCTTACTCTTCCTCATTTCTCATTCTCTGATTTTTCATTAAATAACCGGTAACCAGGTAAGTTGATCAAAATTGTTCTTCCAGTAATTGTGGCGGTAATAAATGCACAGGGGCTCAACCAAGAGTAAAAGGATTCAAAATGTCTAAATCTTCTTCTTTGAATTATACCGCACTAAGTTCACTTAGAGCCACAGTGATGCAATTAGACAATTTGAAAGCGTCATATCACAGGCGTCAATGAGTCGTATCGCGTTTTGCAATCAAGTAACGACACAAGAGGCTTTCTTCCTTGAGTTATAATGAATTTCTAAAGTGCACTAGATCTTACACGGATTTTTTAAATTTAAATTACAATTTTCCGAACTTCGCTTCAAAATCTTGACAATATCTGGGCACATTCAAATAGTACTGGATATTTCCTTCAATATAAAAATGTTGCGATTATTTTCCACCCCGTCTTTATCCTCATCGCTTTACCTTTTGTTTTCTGATGAAATATCCTGAAATATATATTTTTCCTCGGTGAATTCGTTTTTCTTATAGAACACCACAGACAGCCAAATGGATTCCATGATTGAAACATCATTGACCGAATGCTTCGATCGTTCACCTCTGCTACACCATCGTGTGGTGATGGTTCAATATTTGTATCAAAATTAATGTTGAATTCTTTCACACATCCTCTGATTAAAGCTATCGTTTTCTTGGTAATTACAACCACCCTGAACAGGAACAAATCCCATATAAGGGGTAGATTCAACAGAATGAATTGTTGCAACCAAAAATCGCTTCATAAAAGACCTGTCCACTCATCAGCAATAATATAAAATTTGCTTTCTTTTCCTATCACTTGTTTTATTTAATTTTGCAGTTCTTCTTTCATTTCATTTCAAAATTCATTACCGAATCTCGCACATTTTCTGCACTTTTTGGCATATTAAAGCAGGGGCTTTTTACAACACTTTATGGTGTCTCAATATACCATCTTTCACAGTACATTTCGCTAATGTTTCCCCTGGCGACTCGTGAGTAATAAATTTTGTAAGAGCTTTCAATGTCAATTTTATGAGCTTTTAAATGATTTCTAATTACCGATATTGTTCCACCATTACATTTTATCGACATACCCCTTACATCTATCGACTTGGCACTTTGGCTCCTTTTTTCGATTTCGAAAAATATTTCCACACAACAGACTTCACTGACGGCATCTCGATGGATAGCTTCTGTTTTCTGTAATTCTGTGTGATCACTAACCATATACCTAATTCTGTTTTTACGGGAATTCTTCTGGAACGTATCTGTCGTGTGAAAGCAGAATTAGGGGTATTCTTCATACAATAGAAGAATTCATGTAAAAGAAAATCGTGTAAGAACAGAATTAGATGTATTGTATAATTATCCATTAAATTTTTTCATATTTTACTATAAAAATTGATTATTTCTGTGCATAAAATAAGGAATTTTGTAAAGGTTTTCTAATAATCGGTTATTCGTCCTCCAGTCGATTAACCGAATATTAGGCACATTTAACGAGCACCGAATAATCGGTTAGAACTCCCTAATCAATACTGATAATGGCATTCACAATACGTATAATAATGCAAAGACATTTATTTATTGCACAAGAATTTCATTCAGAAAACCGCATGGATCTCTGGCCTGGAAATTTGCCTTCACCCAGTACCATATCACCGTTTATCGGAGCCGACAAAACTGCCGGCTTTTATAATCCCAGCATTCCCAACGGGGGTCCAATGCCTCCTTCTCAATCTTTCAATAATTTTACTCGCACTTCTATGATAAATAATAACAACAACAACACTGGTGTTTCGTCTCATCGCCAGGGTAATCAAATATGGCAGTCTCGAATGATGCAGCCATCATCTGCCGGTAATTCCATCGCCAACACAGATTCTCTTTCGATTATCAACACCGGTTCCGGTGTCCCGGATGAAATGATAGATCCTATTGCCAACAGTAACCCGTCCTCTAATCCCAAATTACAAATGACCTCCTATTGCGCCGCCGGTGACTCAACCACCAGGATGAATAATAACAGCAACAACAGTGCTAATATTAATCATCATTCAACTGCCAATAGCGCAAACACTACTGCTCTTTCATTGTCTCAAACTCTTTCTTCCAGCATTGGAAACAGAGTCTCTTCAGCATTTACTTCTTCTCGTGGTATTATTTGGTCTTTCGTAGTCAATAATGTATTGATGGCGTCATTGTCTTGCAGATATCTCTCATATATCGGCCAATATTTCTGAATTTGTCCCAGGTCAGCCGTGGCCTGGAGTCAACTACTCACAGCGTGACGATTCTAATGTAACTCTGGGAGCCGGACCAAGAAGTTTGTTGTCGATCACTAATGATCATTTGGAGAAATTAACAAATCCCAGTGTCAATTCTCTTCTCAATGGACCTAATGACGGTTAGTTCGCTCTTACTTTATCATCTCTCCGTTTATTGACTTTATCATATTTATTGATTATATTCATAACATTTACCCCCATTTGTATAACTGAATCGTTTTCTTAATGAATAAACTGTAGAGAATGAGCAATGGAAACTACCATAACGATTATTGGGTCCATTAGCAACAGATCTCCACAGTGTACTTATAAGATCGAGCCCGAATATTACACTAAAGCTAATAAACGATCTCAGAGAACCCAGGGAACTCGGAATATTTAAGAGGGAAAGCGGAAATTGCACCAATAATAACCGGGTCAGAAAATATCACTAAATATTTTTGTAACTATTTTAGATAAATTCATTGATCTAACCTTTTCGCGGCTAAATTTGCTTGGTCTTTGACATTGTAATGCTTGAAGGGGCAAATATTCAATCAATTAATCCAAAAGTTATTTAAACCTTCATTTGTTTCTTATAAAAGACAATCTTCACAAATATTTGATAATTCTTGCCTCTAGAATGTGTCCATAAAGAACGGCATGTTTTAATGACATCACATCCTCCATATCCCGATAATCCCATGTCTCATTCCCATCAATTGTTTGTTAAATATTCACAAGATTATTCAATGCCCCCATGTTTTTGTTTGTAACTTTTTTACGAATTATTATTTTTTTATTAGCAGTTTCAGAGTACATAAATTAATGTTTCGGGTAAGAAAATTGTTAATGTAGGCTATTGTGAATGGAATGTCAAGTAAAGAACCGTGGACTCTCGACAAAGACTTAAAGCGAAGCTCGTTACAGAACATTTTCAAATAAAACTCGGACAATTAGTGACTTTTTAGACATTTGAATCTATATGGAACTCACCCTAGTGCGTCATAAACGGGTCAAAAATTAGAAGCACATGAAACTCGTTAGACTTCGTTAAAATTGGTGGAGAGTGGTTCTCAACCTTTCTTCATCTAGCGCCCACTTTTTATAAATTTTTTTGAAACTTAAACTTGCAAGTAATGGTTTCAGGAAACCATAACAACGAGGTTAAACTGGAGATTTTCATTGAAGAGGAGAAACTGGAACAAGTTAAGAGTTTCAAATATTTAGGCCTACTATCACAGAGAATGGAGGAAGCGAAGAAATCAGAAGGCGGATTGGTGTATCAACAAGCGCAATGATTAAACTTAGCACAGTTTTTAACCTCAAAGACATCCATCTCAAGAGCAGATTAAAGATCACTAAGGCTATCTTAAATGTCTGGGCAACACTCCTCTATGGATGCGAGAGTTGGACAATAAATCAGAAGAGCACGGATAGACTTAAGGCGTTTAAAATGAAGTGCTACAGAAGAATGCTGAAGATCACGTGGAAAGAAAAGAAGACAAATGACTTTGTCTGGAGGAGAGTGACAGAAATACTAGGTAAAAGACCGGAATCAGTGGAAGAGATCATCAAGAGAAGGAAGCTGAAATTCTACGGTCATCAGATAAGAAAACAAGCACTAGCAGAGGTTATGATTGAGGGAAGAGTGGAAGGAGGAAGACCACGAGGAAGACCAAAGCGACAATGGACAGACGATTTAAAAGAATGGACTGGACTGAGTATGGAATGTCTGAGAAAAGAAACTACAAATAGAAAGATATGATGAAGGCTTGTGTATAATTGGGTGCACCCAGGGCACAACGACTAAAGGTCCAAAGAAGAAAGAAACTTGCCAGTGCCCCAAAGAAAATTCAAACGAATCTATTTATATTATAAACTTCAAAAATGAAAACAAAGTCATGTTTAAAATTCATAAAAAATTATTTTTCATTTTGTAACTTATACAGAACTTTATATAGCACTTAATGAGAACACTGGGCCTGATGTTTTTGGCAAGGTTTTCTATATCTGGCTTCAACAAGACGAAGATCTCTATAGATAATATCCAACTGATTTTTTTGTTCAACAGATTCATTCAGATTATAAAACAAGCCTCTACTTAATAGATTCTAGGATACCGAGTTTTAATTCTTGATTTTTGCCAGAAATTCATCATTGCTGAAATTTATTTGACACCTTTCATCGTTCTGTAATTCTAGCAACTCCTCCTGTAGTTCAATTTCAACTTAAGAAATTTTTACCTGAAAAATGTCAGTCATATATGATTCCACTCTTCATAGATATAATATCATGAAAACGAGTTTCCATATATTTCTTTAATTCTAGCAAATGATTACCATAGTGTTCAACATCTTTTAGCAATAATTCGTTTATTAAAGAAGCAAGCTCAAGAAAATTGTACAATTCCTTTCTAAGAATGTTCTGGCGGAATAAATAAAGCTTCTTGGTGAAGTTCGTTTCATTAAACTCTTGATATAGTCCATGTTGAGAGAACTCACACATTTGACAGAACATTTATTACTTCACATTTCTTATCATCTTTATGATGATCAACAGTCATGCTTTCACTTAGATCCATCACTCAATTTTCAATATCTCCCATTATAATCTGAACTATGGCTCGAGAAAATTATTTTATTAAAAAATATTTAATTTAAATTTTATTGGCTGAAATAAAATATTTTATAGTCATTTTTAAACATTAATTTGATTTTAATTATTTAAAAATTTACAAAAATAAAACCAATAAAATTATTTAAAGCAAAAATAAAAATTAAAAATTTGAATATTAAATCTAAATTTAAATAAATTAGTTTCAGATTATAAGAATTAAAATATCGATCATCCATCTGGTTAGGAGAGGCACAATCCCAAATCAACATACAACATTTAAACACGCAAACACTACAAAAAACAATTACACACCAAATATTCCTCACTTTAAGCCAGGTAAAACACAGCATTCTTGATTCTGCTCAACTCATTGCAAAAGTCAGAATTATTCTGTTCATCGATGAATTCCAGTCAAACAACTCAAAGCGATATAGACAATTTCTTCTAGGAAATAAATCATTGGTCATTAAATCCAAACTTTTCCTCACAGTGTCCCCCTTAACGACCCTGGTCCTCACAGCGCCCTCTGAAAATTTTAAGACGCCCCCTGGGGGGGCGATGTCGCCCACGTTGAGAACCACTGGTGTAAAGCAAGCAAAATCCCGAGTTACCATTTTTTTTGGAATCAGTGTGCATATAACGAATCAACTCGCATTACTGAGGACTGGACAATATAAGTAACCGGGACTTTTTAAAGGAGTGAAGCTGACGAATCTAAATAATGAGAATACATGGATGAGTCGATCTATTTTCGTGGAACACGTACGCTACTGGATAGAGAATTCAAAGTGCAGAATGAACATGTAAGTTGTATTCTTGACAACTGGGATGCGCCCTCCGAGGAATTAGAGCATCTTGAGAACATCACAGTTTTGTATTCCATAATCAACCACTAAGTGATCGGATTACTAACAATGTTACAATCACATTATTCTTTTGTTAAAAGTAAGTATTAACCGAGACCCGGCATATCTGTGAAAATCAATGTTTTTATCTACCATTATTGTACAATAAGACAAAGGCTCGTTCGTATTATACGTAAAGGCAAAATAACCACTGGATTCCATCACAAAACTCCGCCGTCACAAAACCATGGACCCCGGTCTCACATAGGCGTTTGATTTCTTTCATTCAGCACATAGTACCTTAAAGTTGTGATAATGCGAATGAATGGGCGTCACAATAAATGAATGAAAGTGTCACAATGTTACCATCACTGCCAAATACACAAAGAAGAAAATAAACTGTCGAAAAATTTCACTTTTATTATTTAAACTTAGAAATTCGTGGAAAAAACTATTAATAATTGTAAATCATTCTGCCAAGGACATTCGGAATGCTCTTCATGGCTCAGTGCTGGCAAATGTGTAAAGTATCCTGTCAATCTCTGTATTTTGTTGCCTCTATTAGGACATTTCTGTAAATTTTCTGACTTCAGTGAACACGACTTTTTAGTTAAGTAATAATACTAATTATGATCACCACTTCCCTCGTTGAAACAATGCGAAATCTTGGAAACCCGGTTACGCAATAGGCAATGTTATGAGTCTCATGTCAGTCATGTCATAGCAGGAATATTAACCTTTCCAGATATGATTATACCGACGATGATTTTGATTTTGTTTTCTATGCTAATTGTCATATTATACATATCTTTTATTTTATTAACGTATTCCATTATTTAATTTTAAAATGAAAGCTTCTAATTGTATTTAAAACGATTCTCATCCATTTAACAACTGATTAATAATTAATTCAAAAATGGTGATTGCGTAATGGATTGCATGAAATCACACTAATCAAGAATTCTCAATAAGCTGGTTGAGACTGCCGATTGAACATCGATTTTAGGGCAATGTGACCTAATTAACAATGCTCCACACGACACTCTCTCTTAACTGTCACAATACTCACAGAATGTTGAAATAATCATAATCATTTGAATTCATTCCTGTGTTCTGCAATATTACTCTCACTCTCTTTTAGATAATGTACAGAGATGTTAGTTGCTTTTACCAATGCATTTTTAAAGTTTTTAAACCCTTCAGAATAATGTACAATTAATCAATATTTAGGAATCATCCTTCGATTTCTCTCTTCGATTCATCAGAAGTGAATATCTGAATTTTTGAACTATCTTTGAAAATTTTTTTACACACTGTTTTCTTTATTAATTTTCCAGAAAAGATTTACAATAACCATTCTGATTTCACTAGGAATTTTTACAAACTTTTTTCCAGAGTCTTCAATTTTAAATAATGTTGTTGAACGCCTAATGGCAAGATTATAAGTTTCCAAAAGACGGCCTATAACCAACGTTGCGATGCTTTATATTCATCAGAAGAAATGTTATATTCATTTGCGAGACTAATCGCAAACTTTTGAACATCTGATATTCGGACTACGAAATTTGATTCTCTTCAGAACAAGATCCAATTGAATAATTCTTCTAAATCATTAACACGGACTTTTTTCCCTGATCCTATTTTTCTTCTATCATCAAGACCCAGTAAATCCTGCTGAAGAATTGTTTCATACTTTGCTCGCCCATTGCGCACAAGTCTCACATCTAATTTCATTTCCTTACAATATTCCGTTCAATTTCTGTTGCCAGACTCCTCACGACATCCATTTTATATTTTACTGTGTAACCTTCTTCTTTTTTGGTTCATGGGAGGCCAAATGATAAATTTTAAATTACTTTTAGAAACAAATTTTGTATAACAATTTTTAAAATTTACATATTTTTTTATTTCTGAAATTATTAAAACATTTTTTAAAAAAATGCTACACCAACGCCCCGCTATGCGTCTATTCGCTTTTGCGTCGATTGATTTTTTATTTTTTGCCATATAAAATTTAACATTAAATAAATATTTTAATTAATTAACATTAATTTAAACATCAAATCTGTTTTAATAATTGCACAATTTAATATGGGCATGAGCAGTAAACGCAAATCTTCCAGAAAGGCTTTAACACTAGATGTAAAACTGGATATACTTAAGCGCTTTGATCGTGGACATACGGCTGTAGATATCGCAAGGTCTCTTACGTTGTCAATATCGACAGATAAAAGCATTCGAAACCGAGATGCTTCGAAAATAAAGGAATGTGGGAAAAATTCTACGCAATTGTTATCCCGACAATGTACACACAACAGATCCACTTTAATGGTCAGAAGGGAATCACTTCTAACATTGTGGATACAGGAGCAGAATTACCGTAGGATGCCGCTAAGCAAGATACTCAGCAAAGAAAAGGCAAAATCAATCTTCGACAGTTTAAGATTACAAGAGCCCAGCACGAGCATATTGATATATATTGATAGATATATTGTAATAGTCTTTCTGATCAATATTACCACATATTCGTTATGCGTCGAAACTCAGCATCTTAACTTTCGGAACCGCGCAAAGCGGGGCCTTGGTGTACTTATTAATATTACCAAAAAAAGTCTTTAAATTTTGGACTAGGTCTTATACGGGGGATGTCTTATGTTTGGAGAACCATGGTAGTTTATTAACACTTTCTACAGATTTAAGAAAGTTGACGACAACAACTGAGAGTGATAAAGTCAACCTCGAATCATGTTTCTTTTATACTTTACTCCTCAACAATTATCCGCTGAAGAATATAAACCTGTATCAGTTTGCTTCCTATAAATTTCCGTCTCGTAACTAAGGAGATCTCTTTCCAGCAAAAGATACAGAGAAGATGAGACTTCATTTCCAACTATAAAAGCGACATTTAGGTGTAACGAATTCATAAACTTACAAATGAAAGTCGTCGGCGTGAATTTTAAGAACCGAAACTGTTTTATCCACTGAAGGTTGATTCCATCAAGCAATTTGATTTATGTCAATCTTTGTCAGAAGACAGAGGCTGACGCTGCCGTAAATTTATTCGTCACCGCCTGACATCACCTCGATCGAGTCTCGACTTCTGTCCCGACAGATAAATTATCGAACTAACTCTAACCTCTTTACGATTTTTCTTTTCCTCCACTTGCAGATTTTCCATTTTATTTCTGTTTTATGATATTTCAGTTGGCGTCAACAACAGCTCAGTGAACCGCTGCCTGCCGAACAGTCTCAACGGAGTGTGTTCGAGCGGGGGCGGTGCTCGAGTCAGCATGACCTATGTCCTGATTCGGGATCTACCCAGTCATATCAATATAGAAATGATTAAAGCCGTTTTTACACCTCATCACTTTCCCGGTATCTCGAACGTGCACCCGAATCTCACGTCCAGATGGGTGCTGCTACATTTCTCTTCCTACGAAGACGCTTTGAAAGCCTCTAAAAGCCTTTATAACAACAAGGTGGGAGTGGTGGAGCTCCTGTCGGACCAAGAGGTGGGCCAGGTGATGAGGGGCGGCCACAGGAACAACGGTATCGTAGACTATCCGATGATGTTCTAGTGGCACGGTGTTGGGCCCCGGTGAAGGAGGAGGATGAGGAAGCGTGATGCCACACCTCCGCAACACCGCGCACACACTCACTGATATACCAATGACTGTGTGTGTGACATTGCCGCGACTAGTCCTGTGATTATCATCCCTGTCTCTGTGAATAAGAGTGTCTGTATGTGTGTGTGTGTGTCCGCCGACCTCTTGTGATCCCTGCTCTTCGCTCTCTCACCGACAGCAGTCTCTCTCTCTTATTATAACTCTACTGATTGATTATTCTACTGATTGATTCTACTGATGATTACACACTAGAGCCATATTTATATATAAAGAAATTATTGTATAAACGACTTCGCTTTTGCTTTCTTGCCTCATTATTATTTTATCATTATTATTTATTATTGTTTATTTATTATTATTATTTATTATTGTTTATTTATTATTGTTTATTTATTATTATTTATTATTATTATTTATTATTGTTTATTTATTATTGTTTATTTATTATTGTTTATTTATTATTGTTTATTTATTATTGTTTATTTATTATTGTTTATTTATTATTGTTTATTTATTATTATTTAGTATTATTTATTATTATTATTGTTTATTTATTATTGTTTATTTATTATTGTTTATTTATATTGTTTATTTATTATTGTTATTTATTATTATTATTTATTAATTATTGTTATTTATTATTGTTTATTTATTTATTGTTTATTTATTATTGTTTATTTATTATAATTTATTTATTATTGTTAATTTATTTATTATTGTTTATTTATTTATTGTTTATTTATTATTGTTTATTTATTATTATTTATTTATTATTATTTATTATTTATTTATTTATTATTGTTTATTTATTATAATTTATTTATTATTGTTAATTTATTTATTATTGTTTATTTATTTATTGTTTATTTATTATTGTT